>JAFMSR010000016.1:6531126-6613626 GCA_022818135.1 Saxidomus purpurata
AAACAAACAAATATGCTCTATACAGTATCTTTCATTTTCAATGACCTGCACTTTGAGGCGGTTTTGTCTCTGCTAATTATGCACCCAACACGATTCATATGGCTGAATTTGCTCACCGTACACTTAATAAATGCACAGCATTGTTTATTTATTTATTTCTGTCTTATCTAATTACATATCTTTACATATGATAATCAAGCACATTAAAGGATAGGATTCGGGAGGTAAATGTGCTCAGAAAGAAGGTGTCTCATAAGTCAGATATGGCTGGCCCTTTAACTAGGGGTGACACTATAATAAACAAACACTTTACCTTTACTTTACCACATGCATATATAAAACATAACATAATAAATGCATATGTTGGCAGCACACTTTATTTACATAACATTCTGTAATATGACTTGACTTTCAGGGGTCTGACGGCTGTATCTACGGACACATGGCGATGAAGATTGGTAGAAAGGGAAACAACCTTCGAATTGGCTTGTTTGCTTCGTTTATTGTAGTATGCTCACAGTGCTTACAGTATGCTTCTTATTTCCTTTGACCTACGAAGCTGTTTTTACTATTCCGTTTTATAACACGTGAATCACTAAAGAACTTGCAAATTATCTTAGCTTAATTTTGAATTGGGAACCATCAGACATTTCTTAATTTTGCAAAGGCTGGTATTAACACCTTAATTCACTCTATAAAGTTTAAACATTGATTTTATAATATGAGGAAAAGTTATTTGAATACAATTGTATTTTTACCGCGACTTACTATTTTTATCAAAGTAAGATCTACATGTTTGTACAAATATTGAGCGCCAAAGGTGCTAATGGCAGGGCCTAATGTTCTAAGGCTTGAAGTCCGTTCTTCCACGGGATCCTCGAAAACAGTTTCAAAACACGCCAATTGCTTACTAACTTTACTATCGTGATGTTGAACCGATAACGAGCAATGTGAAGATGTCAAAGGGCACACATTCAAAGTTTAGCTGAGTCACTTTCCTTGGGAGATTCAAGAGGCTCGAATCCGCTTATGGCCCCAATACAAGTAAGCCGACAGCCAAAATAGAACACCCCGCGCATCGACCACAATTATCGATCCGGTACGCACTTTCCCATTCCAACAACCAAAGCTCATGAGAACAGTCAACATCAATGGGCCCGTCGATAAACATTCAATCAACATGGAAAACAACAATATGACTTACATAGACTGGTTCCAGTACAGGCGGATGTAACTTCTGCCCATAGTATATGTGCACCATATTCACAGCCATCAGTGGTCACAATTCCAGTGCAGAACACTACACAGAGTTATGTCTCCTCTTCCGCCGGTGTCCACTAATACACAACAGTAAGTTACATTTCCCATACAGTATCCAATATAGCTAAAACAAAGGGGCCTGTAACATAATCTACCCGTCTGTGATAATACCTAACTTTACATATATAACAAGTACAAGGGAAAGGCGGGAATACTGTCCCATCGTTTTTTTTTACTGTTACTTGCAAAAGAACCGTTATACAACGCCCAAACAAACGTGACTTTGACTTTGTCTATTTGATATTATACTTTCAGATTATGTAAACTTTATTTTAACTTTATCGCTGTATTGATAAATACTAAAGAAACCGGGTCTAATATGAATGTACATTTATAAAATAACAGTTAACTCACCGATTGCATGCAATAGTTTGCAGCTATCGTCTCATACGATGTAAATTTCTGGTATTTTATTTGTTGACGGACGGTGTGTTCTCCACTACGTAATATTATGTAACGACGAATTTAATTGGCTGATAAAAATACATGTGTGAACAGACATTTTCTCGCACTTTAATCCTTATCGTTCACTTACCCGTGCAAACAAAAGTGCTATCAATAGTTCTTAAAAAAAGGCATTATAGGTAGATAATTTGAATACCGGTAAAAGAGTTGTTACAAAAGAACATTTATATTTATATATTCCCTGTGGAATATTTTAAAATGAATTGACTGTGGTACACTATTAAATATATATTCATCAGTAAAAGAGTACTTCAAGTATAGAATAAATCACATTTATACCATTTTGAAAGAAGTACATTGTATATTGTTTGACCAGATAGCTTCCAACTGATTTCTTGAGAAAAATTCGGCGTTCATTCTTCCAGCATCCTATTATGGCTCTTTTCTGTTGCATATGCGGTTAGTTCTTCATATATCATTGTCAAAAAGTGATTTTAATATTGAAAACGTTTGTGACAATAACTCTAGAACCATTCGGCTTTCACTCCATCCGATGGTTGTTTAAGATAGGATGTCCTTATTGATTTTAAGGTTACTCTACGACTATCAAGAGGTCTAAAAGCCAGGTACTTTTTGAATCCAATAAAAAACGCAGTGACCTCCGCATTTAACGTAACAGACAAAAGAGTTCCAAAACCATTCAAAAGTACTTTCGGCATCGCCTACTTCACGTGATAGGTGCTTTAAACAAATGGATAAAACCAGAGGTATATCATTGTAGTTTGTGTGTAACTCTATCAGAATATGGCTTTAACATCAGGTCATGATTTTGACAAAGCAGATGGAGAATTTTTAACATTTCAATTGTCTTCTTAGTGATATATCTATGGCTGTTGAAGTTAATAAATAACTAATATTGAATTTGGAGCTTATCATATGCTCGTACATTATGTTCCTATGTAAAGCAACATGCCAGTAGTCTCAACATACTTCCACTTGGACATTATGAAAGTTTCTGGAAGAGAAATATCACCAGACATAAGCACAGATGCACTGTACTACTTAAAACAACACAGGTATAGAAAATTAACTTTATTTTCATATCATATAATATAATACATGTATAATAATATATACCAATAATTGCACTCATAAAATCTGAGACATACAGAATGGACTCTGCAGCACAAGCATATAACATCTACAACAAAGGTTAGGGAACTTTTCTAAGTTACCAGTCTAACACCTCTAGCTTTTGATTGGTCAAAGATGAAACTGGATAAATATCCCTAACTTCTGATTGGTCAAATTTGAAACTGAATATTAATATCTCTAGCTTTCGATTGGTCGGATCTGAAACTGACTCAATATCTCTAGCTTTTAATTGGTCGGATCTGAAACTGAATTAATATCTCTAGCCTCTGATTGGCCAAAATTGAAAATGAATTAATACATCTAGCATCTGACTGGTCAGACTCAAAACTCAAGTAATATCTCTAGCTTTTGATTGGGTCCGATTTGAAAATCGATTTCATTTCCAACCAATCAGAAGCTAGAAATTACAGACTGGTATCAGAGAAATATTTCAATACCTCAAGATCTAATTTTACCACCTAAGGGCAAGAAATTTGTAACTGCCAGTAGGTCACCAAGTCACTTACCAACTTCTTGCACAAAGGTAATGTGATATGCTAAACTGATAAACTTGTTATCAAACTTAGAAAAAGCATCACAGGTTAAAACAGTTTAAATGTGTTGTAGTTTAGTTGGTTATATAGTCTATATATTTGTATATGACAGCTGTTTCCATGTTTACTAAATTCTTGTAACTGGAAATTTGACAAAACATGTTTGTATAGGGTCATCAGAATAAGGAAATAGATTTTACAGGGGATATATTTAAGCAAGATTTTCTTCATATTAAGATAAAAAGGGATACAATCTTTTAGCCTATATTTGAACAAAATGAATAAGTAATTTTTAAAACATCTAAATAATATACATTCACGTTTTATTAATTTATCATGCAGTGGTTCAATTGTCCAAGTTTCAATTTGGGCAGTACCATTAATTATTGAAAGGGGTGGTCACTGAAAATTTACAAACTGAATAGTGAACCCTGATGCTGCTATTTCTAAAATGGAATTGTCCAAGTTTCAATTTGAACAGTACCATTAATTGTTGAAGGGGGTGGTCACTGAAAATTTACTAACTGAATATTGAACAGTGGTGTACTGCACTGGTTGCATGTGCAGAGCACCTGCTGCCAACAGAGCATGGGTAAATCAGTGACATTTCTTCTAAGTATGAATAACATGTATCAGTGTAGCGTGTATTATGCAACAACAGTTACTAAACAAGGGTCAGGGGCTGGTATAGTAAACAGTTATTAAAGAAGGGGACAGGGGCTTGTAATAGTATAGTACACATATATATGTAGGATTTCACACAGCTGCTAATCACTCTTGAAGATTTTTACATCAGAAAAATAAAATATTCATTTATATGAAAAACATGTGACTGTTATCATATTGCAGTTTGAAGAACTTTTTTAAGCACCAATCAATATCCATCTAGAAATGACACTTCATTCTTTGTTATAATATTGCTTAATATTTCCAAATGGTTTGAAATTACTGTATTGCTCCATGCCAGCATCTTCTTCCTTTCCTAAACTCTATAATAATAAAACAACAGTTTGTTTTCTTTCATGGACAAGCACACCCACACTCTATTGTAAAGTTCATACCAACTTTAACAAATGGTTAATATGTTTTGTTACTGGATTATCTATTAAAAACATTGATTTTCTCAGTAAAGAAAGAGAAATGGCACCCCGATAGAAGAGCAATCAATAATTACTGATATGTGACTGTAGCGAGAATTGGGAAAAATTTCAATTTGAAAATTTCACAACACAAATTACATTTAAACTTAAAACAGTCTCACATTCTGTTGGCATGTTTAAATAATTTGAAACATTCTTACATTATGCAAGCATGTTCAAATAATTTTTGCAATAGTTTACAATCATACACTTGCAATACACAAAATAAATGGGGTATGATAAAGTTTCACCACATCAGGAAATAAAAACTATAGAAATTTTGAACAACTGGTCTACAACATTTTTAACCCTAGTTAAAGCTTGCAAGATTAATAACCAAGGTACATTGTACTAGAGCAATCAAATTACATATATTTCTAATCCAAATTCATAGAATGAAAAATCAATGTCCTATAAAAAAATTAAGGGACTATGCTGTTAGAACACTGGGACACTTACAGTATATTTTATTTCTGGGGCAAGTTTATACAGTTAATTAAGGACAATGTGACAGTGATGTAGCAGATGAACCCACGATAATACTGTAATTTCATAAGGATTAAATCTTGGCCACTGATTGGATGAGAGTTTAAGTCAATTTCAAATCTGACCAATCAAATGCCAAATAAAAGAGGAAATGTTCACACCTCTTTCCTGGCCTCTGATTGGATGAGAGTTTTTCTCAATTTCATATCTGACCAATCAATAGCCAGATAAAAGAGGAAATTTTCATGCAAGTCTCCAGTATTTTGTATCTTTTATAATGCATATGATAATTAAAGGAACTAACATGTACTAATATCTTACAGAACTTGAAAACCTGAACAAAACTGAGATCATTTTAAACAAGAGGGCCAAGATGGCCCTATATCGCTCACCTTGGTACAAGTCCACTTGCCTGGTGGAAGATCATTAGATAATGTTATATACCAAAAAGGTTTTCCTATATACGCCTAAGTAAAACAAGTGACCCCCCCCAGGGCAAGGTCAATTTTGACCCCAGGGGCATAATTTGAACAAACTTTGAAGAGGTCTACTAGGCAATGCTACATGCCAAATATCTAAGCTCTAGGCCTTGTGGTTTCAGAGAAGAAGATTTTTAAATTTTTTCCTATATAAGCCTATGTTATACTAAGTGACCCCCGGTGCGGGGTCAATTTTAACCCGGGGGTAATAATTTGAACAATCTTGGTAGAGGTCCACTAGCCAATGCTACATGCCAAATATCTAAGCTCTAGGCCTTGTGGTTTCAGAGAAGAAGATTTTTTAAGTTTTTCCTATATATGCCTATGCAAAACTAAGTGACCCCCCATGCTGGGTCAATTTTGATCCGGGGGTCATAATTTGAACAATCTTGGTAGAGGTCCACTAGCCAATGCTACATGCTAAAAATCTAAGCTCTAGGCCTTGTGGTTTCAGAGAAGATTTTAAAAGTTTTTCCTATATATGCAAAACTAAGTGATCACCCCCGCTGGGTCAATTTTGACCCGGGGGTCATAATTTGAACAATCTTGGTAGAGGTCCACTAGACAATGCTACATGCCAAATATCTTAGCTCTAGGCCTTGTGGTTTCAGAGAAGAAGATTTTTAAAGTTTTTCCTATTTTTGCCATGCAAAAAGTTCTGCAAATATGGGCAAAACTAAGTGATACCCCACGGGGTCAATTTTGACCCGGGGGTCATAATTTGAACAATCTTGGTAGAGGTCCACTAGACAATGCTACATGCCAAATATCTTAGCTCTAGGCCTTGTGGTTTCAGAGAAGAAGATTTTTGAAGTTTTTCCTATATATGATTGCAACATTTTGACCGGGGTCAAGCAACTTGGCAGAGGTCCACTACACTACATGCCAATATCTAAGCTCTAGGCCTTGTGGTTTCAGAGAGATTTTTAAAGTTTTTCCCTATTTTTGCCGCCATAACCAGTTCGCATGGAATGGAATTCTTTGAACAATTTTGGTAGAGCTTCATGCAAGGAACATTCCTGCATAGTTTTATCAACATTGGCCTAGAGGTTTCAGAGGAGATGTCATTTGAATCAAAATGTTGACGGACGACGGACAATCATCGATCAGAAAAGCTCACCCTGGCATAGCCAGGTGAGCTAAAAATGGAATAAGAATACTCGATGGTACAGAAACCTTTAACTAGATACATAAACATAAAAGTATGATGTAACCATAACCCCACCGTTTTTCCAAAATGAACTTGTTCATCCTTCAGTGTTGGACAACACCATTAGATGGTCAAGGGGTAGTCGCTGAAAACTTACTGAATGAATAACGAAGATGGTATGGGTTAACACTGTCTTTCAGCTCGAAAACAAATTATGGTGCAGAAATATGGGGACACAAAATAATTGTAACAAAATTTGTACAGTGCAAGAGAGAAAATTGGGTATCATGACATACCTACGTTTGATGTCTATTATGAATACATTCAACATCATGGTAAATTATTCATAAGTTGATATGAAATTTAAGATTGCTTTCCCATTAGTTATGAAATAATGAATCATATACATGTAGAGTGTACAAATTCTTTCACAGTGACTAGAACAATTCAAAGTGTAAAACAGAAATTGTGACAGGATGTAATACATTCCACAAACTAAAAAAAAAAAACATGTAACTAACAAAAACAATTTTTTTTGTAAATGTGTAGGACAAAGTGACTGCAAATTTATGTTTAGAGACATAATCTGTATCGCTAGATTGAATTTTAAAATGCACAGATAAACAACTGAAATAATCAAATTACATTGTACTGCAAAATCATCCCTTGCACATATTATTTGTCTAAATAAACTGTAGGACATCTTATCAACTTCACACTGTGACATTTGAATCAGCCTTTGGCAAAAAAACAAATATATTGCCACTTTGCGAAACTGAAAACCATTGAAAATTGAGATCAACCAATATAACTATAATCGAAGCAGCCAAAAGCGAACCATGGCATATCTTCGAGATTTGGAGGTACCCAAAGATGCTACTTTCAAAAGACTGGTTCCTCAAACAGCACAGGACATAGGCCATGATAGGGCCAAAAACAATCTGTGTTTCCTGTCTCCCAACCAACCACAACTATTTACTGCCGACCTCACACTTTATTTTTAATAGAAAATGATGATAAAGACCAATTTTAAAGTGTTTTCAAGCACAAAGAGGCCAAATTTTTTTATAAAAAAACCCTGCCGACTGACCCACCAATTATCTTGGCAAGGAGACATGAAAAACAAATATTTTTTTTGCCTATCAAACACGATCAAGTAGCACATTTTTGTAGCAAGGGTTATTCAACACAGCTTTCTAATGCAGTTGTATACAATGACTTTAAGGAAACATGACTAAAATCTACCAAAATAATGCTTGTTTTATTCTACAGTACCATGAATATTTCATTTTCTCTATGAAATAGTACAGGGGTACAAAAGTAATGGAATAATGAATCATTTCAAAATCTACAACTGCATTTGAACCAAGTAAAGCTAATATTTAGACTTGTTCAAATTATGATAGAGTTTGAAGAAAATTTCCACTGGTGACAACAGACAAAATAAAATGTTGCTTAGACTGGTACTTGGTCTTAGGGGAAGTTTCAAAGAATTTAACTTTAGTACTTTTACAGTAATGTGAACCAGTCAATATTTTGTTTGCTTAGACTGGTTGTTCTGTTGATTCTTTCATTCAAAAATACACAAGTCAAGATAAACAAATTATGCCTTTTTGTTTGCTTAGACTGGTTGTTCTGTTGATTCCTTCATTCAAAAATACACAAGTCAAGATAAACAAATTATGCCTAAGGTAAACTGAGAGTATCTCATATTAAATCAAGTGCACTCAAGGCATATCCCAATTCCTTTAGGAAATCATCCAACTTCACTTTCATGCTGTCCAGCCCAACTGCAAAAAAAAACACCCTTAAAATATTTATCTTGCATTAGAAATTTTCTCTAAAACATTTCTTCATTTCATCTCAAGTGTATCTCACATCATGAAAATAACTTTTTCCGCAGTCTTAAAACATTTCTGCATGTAAAACATTATTCTCAAATGTCTGACTTCTTAAACAGCATAGAACCAGTCTTGTAAATTGCTTGCTGACAAGACCTGCAGAAAGCATGTGAAAACAAAACATAACAAAAAATCTCAAATTTTTGAAATAAAAAATAAAATGTGAACACATACACAAATAATACTTTTTTCTTAAAGCAAGGTGGTTAAAACTTAAATAAAAACAAAGAATATCAGCAAGACAAGGTTAGTTATAAACTGAAAATAAAACAAAAAGTGCACTTTATTATGCAAGGTAATAATAAAATAAGATAAAAATGGAACAGTATAATTGCATTAAAACAAACATCATCAGCCTGGCTGGCGTAAAATAAAGACATATCTAAAATCCAAAAAGAAAAATATTGGTAGGACGTCAGCAAACAGTATTCATTCAAAGATCGATCTCAATACATCTTGATGCATATAATACAAACTGTATCTAACTTTTAGGCAAAACGTATGAAAATTGAAAATGCTGACATAACAGTACTGGTAGTTATTTTACGAGCCAGTTTTCAACTAAATCCTTAGAGAACAAAACAACAGTTACCTATCTTCAAGGACCACACCCTTAATTTCAGGGCAGCCTCAGATCAAACTTCCCACTATCCCAAGCTACAAAATGGAAATTCACAGTTTTTCACATATCTACGAGCATTTTCACAACACTATCTATGTAAATTCTGCATATTTTCATGTACACACACATATACACAGTAAGAAACCTTCATATTTTAAGTTACCAATATCAACTACACATACATTCACTATGGCAACCAGAATTTCATGTTTACACAAATTTATGCTTGCTATGCAAAATTACTTTTATAGAAAACATATTGATCAAAAGGAAATGCTTGTCTATCGAACAACACTGCATGTAAAAAAGTCAAACAAACACGCACATAAAACCATACATACCTATCACAATTAGCATATTTATTATATATTACAACGAACCATAGATGAAATGAGGTTAACAAATGACTGTGCAATGGAACATACCACTGCTATGATATTATGAACGTGCTAATAAAAGCTCCAACAATCTGGAAAATTATGATATTTTTCACGTGCTAATAAAAGCTCTACCGATCTGGAAAATTAGCCTGTCTGTAAAACATTTGCATCTAATTGGTGCTAAAGGTTTTGTATATACAAAATGATATCTATAATAATGACTGAAAGAGCTAAAACAAAATTTCAAAACTTCGCGACTATTTCAGTTATTAGGGTCAGGTTAACTTGGGTCAAGACTAAAAAGAAAACACAACTCGGGTCAGGACTAAAAACAAGACACGACTCGGGTCAGGGCTAAACACACGACACAACTGGGATCAGGGCTAAACACAAGACACAACTCGGGTCATGGCTAAAAACAAGACACAACTTACTGCCCGTTGGGGAACTTTGCTATGAAAATAAAGTACTTTTCTGTGTGGAAAACAGGACTATTTCTTAAATACTTAAATAAATTAATTGAGACCAATGGAAATTGCTAAAAACTGGATCACTTAAAACTGCACTAGACAGGCAAAAATGGATTATGATTAAATTAATTAATGGCTAAACATTTAATACTATTCACAAAAACTAAACATATCCTGAAAAAACTTCAACAACATGACTTCTACAATAAATATATATGTAGGAATTAGCCTTCTATAAACACCTGGAAAATCTACCTGCAAATCCATTCTTGCACAAACACCAATCTGGTCATATAGTGAAAGGTAAGTCAAAAACATGCATTAAAATCACCCATGGACAGGGACTGTCTGCTTCCTTTGTTTCTTTACCACTAACAGCTTTACTGTCGGTCAAATATAGTCATCGTAGTTCAACTTTCCTTCGTAACCTTGCTCCTGTCCTTCCAAAAGGTGTTGTACTCATTCACTAGTTTAACTACACCCATCCTAAACATTTTGTGGAATAACTTAATTTTGCCCTTTTCGTTCAATTTCACTTCTTTCTTAATTTTCTTATATATGACAACATGCATAAACTCTTCATATATTTGGTCTGAGGACATTTCAAACTTAACATTTTCACTGATGCTTAAACTATCCAATCAAATCACATGTAACAACAATCAACTTTCAAAATCATCCAATGAAATCACACTTCTTTTAACATGATGATTATCTCAAACTGACCAATGAATGTCATTGTATTATACATTCGTAGCCAGTTTGGTTGTCGTAAAGTCAGCAGTTGGAAGTCTAAAGGGTTCTAAAGGTTCCGTGGAAATTCTCCCGGAGGTGAAATCTGTCGCCGACACACGGCCACTGTTTAAATTGTTCGCAGACACACGTCCACTGGCGAAATCATTCACTGAAACTCTACCACTGTTAACATCATTTGCGGAGACTCGACCACTGTGGAAGTCTGGTCTTGATGGACTTCGGAACGTTGATGGGATATACCCAGTACTATAACTGTTCTCAAATCTGCAAAGGAAAATTATCAGTATGATATACTGTATATTATCATTGCAGACATTTTATATAACGGGGTTATTAGTGTAGTACTGTTCTCCAGAAGGCCGTCATGTGTGTGACATCATTTTATTGATGTCACCGTATAAATAAGTAGTAACGACCAAATTGAAAGCGACATTATTAACATCATGTCTAAGCATGAATCTTCTATGGGCCAATCGAATGCTCTCTTACAAATAATGGCACTGTGCCGATTGCACATATGTACATTACAGAATTTATCTCTGTTGGGCCATATTTTATGGTTGAATAAAGGCAGTATTTTATTCAGAAATTTGCAAACACCTTGTATTACTGCAGACATGTAGTGTCAATATTAACATCAATGCCACCCTGCAAGGTCAGTGACAACCTGGAAATCAAACATTTTCAGACCTCTCTGACAAGCATCCCCCAGAAACAGATCAAAATATATTAATAGATATACATACCTATTCAAAGGTCCAAGATCATCCGCGTTATGTTCTCCATAAATATGACCATTGGTATAGTTCGTTGGCATAGTGCCATATCTCTCTGTATCCACGCCCCCGTACTGTCCATTCTTGCTTTTAGCGTCCACCTGAAACGGTTAAAATTATACATGAAATACGGTAAAAAAAAAATTCTAGTGTCTGCTATTTTTTGTTCATTTTCTCAGTAAATAATTACTGTGCAGAAGTTTAATTAATCGTAACATGCCAGCATCATCTACCTATTCATGAAATGGTTGTAAACTTTTGTGTACACATAAATTGCAAGTCTTTTTTTTTTGTCAGGATTTCATTTTTGCTAATATTTGCCAATGAAGCACTTCACAAATTCATCAAACCCTCTAAACTAGCAAACAAAAAATATGTATGTATATAAAATAGTGCTAACTCACAATATCAAAAAGTTGCAAATAAATAGAAAATTGGAAAATCCCGAAATAAACACCTTGAGTCTAAAGACTTTTACAGCACCTTTAAGTCACTGTCACATTATCGTAAATGAACTGTAACAAAGAAGAAAAGGTTCGTACCTCGTCAAAGTCTGCCGAGTACCTGTAGTTGTAATCCTGCCGCCATTGATCCATCAACGTAGACTTTGTCATCTCTGACGGCGACTCATTTTTGTCTCGTTTCCTGATCTCTGTGTTACTGTCCGTCTCAGCATAAGATTCTGAAGGGTATGCGACTATTCCAGTCATGTTTAAAACATCATACATTGAATTATAACATTCACAATTGTTATCATAGAACATAAATCAGTACCCTATGTCGTTCTCATACGATATAAACAAGAGTATTTCTGACCTTAGATATCATTATACAACTGGGCCTGGTGGTTCGAAACTTTAACCTGTAGTATCATAGACAGTCTAAATAACTCTTGGTGTGCAACACGAGTGGAATATTTTGATTTTATTTTGAAGAGTTTATAGTCCTCATTCTCTTGTTTTATTATGTCTTTCAAACGGTAGACATAAATTCAAAACAAAATATCCCAATTCGTAATTTAACAATCTTGCCAAAGATTCATTTCACATGAATTTACTATAAAAGAATTCTTCTTTTGCAAAATTAAAATTCTCAACCACAAATAACGAAATTATCCTCACACAAAAATTACCTAATTTACAGTACGTTTGTATTGAACAAATAAGACAGTGTTTCTAAGCTGAGCAAAGGGGAAGTCACTCTTTATTACTAATTGTTTACTCCATCCTTCAAAAGTAACTTACTTAAATTACCTAGGTGATCTAGTGCATTAAATCTGATAACAATGCATGAATATGGTACTTCTTTACAAACTATTCAAAGTATTTCAACAAATTTAAAAAAAAACTTAACAAAGGGAGACAACTCAAAATTCAGTGACATGTGCATTGCAGAAGACAAGTATGTGCAAACGTTTGTCAAAGAATGAGCTGGGTCAATGACACTTCTGTTTGTTAAAGTTTACATATTACCGACAGTCATCAATTTGTTAATTTAGCCTGGATGGTTTTTGCCTTTTTGTATTATATAAACCACAGAATATTTTTGAAGCAGATTAAAGGTGCACTTCTAGCTTTTTCATGACACCCATTCCGTCTGCAGAAATATTAACACAAGGATTGCACGAGTGTACAAGACAGATGAAAGTGCTGGATGAGGCTTGAGGATATAAAAGCAATCAAACCAATGAGACATGATGCAAAATTGCCTGACTCAAGGACTTGTTTCAAGAACGTACAAATGTTCAAATACCTTTCTGGCATTTCAAACGTTTTCGTAAAAAAACTCTAAAAAGATCTCTTTAAACAAGCCGTACAGGAATAATATCACATGACCTAGTTTACATAACAAGCTTGTGCACATTTCTTGAGTGACAACCAATATTAGGAACCCGATAGTGTCACATTAGAAATACATTCTTAGTGTAAATACGGATTACCAAGTATTCATTTGAAGCATATGGATCACATGCTTGATTTCGGTCACCTCTGGTCACAAAGTGCAAAACGTTTGTTTTCGCGACAAACAACAAAGATGAAAGCACAATTAGCCTATGTTTGAAACGAAATAAAAGTTTTAAACATTTCTTAGTGAAATATTATAAAGGTCGAAGCCAGGCTTCAAAGTTCCAAGCATAGTAAATGTCCCATTGTATATGTTTACCATTGTCGGAATGTCTACATCTGTGGTACACGACACACGCAATGGCGATGATAACTATCACAGCCGCCCCACCCACTGCTCCACCAATTATCAAAGCCTTGGGCACCTCTTCTGTGAAAAGAATGCAATGTACATGTAGTTATTCCTAAAATCATTTTACAAGAGACTAGGACATAACATTATATCCCAGCTAGAAATATTATCATCGTAAAGTTTGTATCAACTCTAAAAGCTAAGTTATTACCATAGGAGCTTGATGTCGGGATTATGCTTTTTCCGGCTTTGTTTTGTCTTTTTACATTTATTTAAGAACCAAGCTAACAAAATATGATCTTATTTTCCCCGGATCTTAATTTTCATATTTTACCACTGAAGTACCCGGTAGACTGAAAAAAGAAAAGGAGTGACATATGCCATTTTATCCAACACAAACTGCTAAGAGTGACGTCCCTTTTTTGTTTATTTTTTTATAAAAAAATGTTTTTGCAACACTCATGGACAGTGTGCTCAATTTATTCAAATGGTATGACAATATAATAGTCCATGACTGCTTCATTAAAAAAAATTAAACTGTTCCGCCAGTTTTTGAAATTGCCACCACACTATGTTTACATGTACCGGTTCCGGTTCCATGTTGCGTTACATTGAGAGATGGAAAACCAGTTTTAGAGGGATGTCACTCTTAGCAGTTTGTGTTGGATAACATGGCGTATGTCACTCCTTTTCTTTTTTCAGTCTACCGGGTACTTCAGTGGTAAAATATGAAAGTTAAGATCCGGGGAAAATAAGATCATATTTTGTTAGCTTGGTTCTTAGATAAATGTAAAAAGACAAAACAAAGCCGGAAAAAGCATAATCCCGACATCGAGCTCCTATGGTTATTACAGGATATGGGCAAATATAAAATTTCACTGAAATTGAAATACAGTGTCTTTCTTTATAGACACATTCTTACTGATTTCTTTTTCAAACAAGAACTTTTGTAAATACAGTCCAACCTCCCCAATTGACACCTCCCAAGAGTATCAACCTCGCTATAACAACAAACGTTTTCTTTCCTATTGCGTCAATTATATAAGAAATCAACATCTCTACAACTACACCTCTCTACAACAACTGTTACGAGGGTTGACGGCAAAACTGTTGTAAGTCCTTTATTATTTCATATAAGTTGCTGCAGTTTTGCGGTCAACCCTCGTGTCTGTCAATTTATTAAATTTAATTTATTATTGTCGTTACACCTATCTCTACAACAACACCTCTACAACCAGACCTCTCTACAACAAACACATTTCAGTGTACCTAATGGCGTTTGCTCCTGAGAGGTTGCACTGTACTTTCTGTTTAATAAAATGGATACTATGCCATATTTAACAAACATCATGCATAGACTCAATGATAGAAAGAGCAAAGAAATCTGTTTTTGGTATTATTTTTAGTGAACAAACCTGTTTCTTCTAGTGTAATCAATATTGATGCCGTTCCTTTTCCGTTTGTAACTGTACAGTTATAAACACCAAAGTCTTCCTGTTGAGCATTCAATATCTGCAGATAACTCTTCCCGCCATACGGTAATCCCTCCTCTGACGTCGAGAAACGTCCGGATGAAGCGTAATCGATCGGCTGGCCGTTACGGGACCAGATGAAGATAGGTTTAGGAGAAGAGATTGACATACATTGGATGATCACCTGTTCCTCCTGCTCGCCGTACTGGGTCTCATCGCTGATAATTTCTGGTGGACCTGAAAGTTGAAACATTCACTGCTATATATATATATATTTACAAATATCAGTTTTAATGTAACTGAGACGTGGTTTTCTTATTTCACGCAAGATAAGCTTCTCGACAAAAGCAACTGTATGATAAATTAACTTCTCATGCTTTCAGTGGACAAACATAACACATCTACTTCTTAATTGGAATTCTAAGGTAATCTGTTATTCTAATGTAGACTGTTTATCTAAGGTAGCCTGCTCATCTAAGGTAGACTGTTAACCTTAGGATAGACTGTTAACCTAAGGTAGACTGTTAATCTATGGTAGACTGTTAAAAGATAGGATGTTTCCCTCAAAAAGTAAGTTATGCCAGGTGATTTGATCCTGTTAATGCTACAGACTAAGTTTAAACTATTATTTTATAAAGTACCCAGGCTTCAACTTACTTGAAGATAAAACCTATACAAGGCATAGAATGTATAACTAGAGTAAGAAAACGACCAACTACATTTAGTGCATATTTAGTGGTGCTGTGTCCTTTGACAAGGCACAGATATTTCCACACTACCTCTCTCTCTCTTTTTTAGATTGATTCCATCTGTGTTGAGTCTCGAGAGCGATTAATCTTAGTTGTAAGAACTTGTTTTGCATTAGAGAATAATAATTAGTATAAAATAAACTAGAGCTATCACTAAATGTGATTAATACCCCCAAAAGGATTGCTTTATAAACTGAAGAAGTTCGTAGTAACATAATACCTTGCAAACAAACTAAAAAGAGATATTGTTCTTAGCAGTTCCTCTCATTGTGCTTGACCATTGTATGAAGTTGTATTGAATTCCAACTTGTAGTTTTTCGAAAAATGCTCCAGACAGGGAAAAGTAACAAAGGGCAATAACTCTGTAATTAGTCAAGATGGAGATATGGTTCCTGTGCACTGCACTCCCTCTCACTGTGCTTGACCATTGTATGAAGTTGTATTGAATTCCAACCAGAAGTTTTCAAGTTATGCTCCGGACAAGAAAAAAGTAACAAAGGGTAATAACTCTGTAATGAGTCAAGATGGAGTTATGGTTCCTGTGCACTGCCTTCCTCTAAATGTACTAGACCATGATGAGGTTGTACTGAATTCCAAAATTAGTTTTCAAGTTATGCTTCGGACAAGGAAAAGTAACAAAGGGCAATAACTCAGTAAATACTCAAGATAGAGTTATAGTTCTTGTACCTGCACTTTCTCTGAGTGTGCTTGATCCTGTATGAAGTTGTATTGAATTCCAACTAATAGTTTTCAAGTTATGCTCCGGACAAGGAAAAGTAACAAAGGGCAATAACTCTGTAATTGTCAAGATTGAGTTATAGTTCTTGTACACTGCACTTCCTCTGAGTGTGCTTGATCTTGTATGAAGTTGTATTGAATTCCAACTAGTAGATTTCAAGTTATGCTCCGGACAAGGAAAAGTAACAAAGGGCAAAACTCTGTAATTAGTCAAGATGGAGTTATGGTTCTTGTGCACTGCACTTCCTCTCAATGTGCTTGACCTTGTATGAAGTTGTATTGAATTCCAACCAGTAGTTTTCAAGTTATGCTCCGGACAAGGAAAAGTAACAAAGGGCAATAACTCTGTAATTAGTCAAGATGGGTTTAGTTCTTGTGCACTGCCTTCCTCTTAATGTGCTTGACCATTGATGAAGTTGTATTGAATTCCAACTAGTAGATTTCAAGTTATGCTCGGACAAGGAAAAGTAACAAGGGCATAACTCTGTAATTAGTCAAGATGGGTTATAGTTCTTGTGCACTGCCTTCCTCTCAAGTGCTGACCTTGTAGAAGTTGTATTGAATTCCAACCAGTAGTTTTTAGTTTGCTCCGGACAAGGAAAATGCAACGACCGACCGACCGACCGCCCGACCGACCGACCGCCGACCGACCGACCGACCGACCGACCGACCGACCGACCAACCGACCGACCAACCACCGGGTGACTCCAATACCCCCTAAACTTCGTTTTGGGGGTATAAAAACACTATATTTTCTACACACCACACAAGCATGAATGACATTGTAGTATTATTATATATTTATAGTCTTACCATTTTCAGTCAGATAAATATCTCTACTGATCTCATTAAATCCTAGAACCGTAGCGGTACACGTGTAAACACCAAACATCCCCTCTCGGACACTAGGTATCACGTATGTTGAACTCGTATGAAGTATGGTATATTTGCCTTGCCTTCGCCAAGTGATCTCCGCAGTGGGGTTGCCTTTAGCTTCACATTTCAGCTCAGCACGCTCCCCACGGTCCACTGATACATGTTGCGGGATGTCGTCCTGAAATTTTGGTCCGACTGAAACAGAGTTATAAAATAATTAAATTTTCTCAAAATTAATTGACATGTTCCATTGCCAACATCCTCACATAAAGTGCCATGCTCGGTAGCAGGGTTCGAACTCATGGTGAAGTTTCATTACCCTCAATCAGTGAGAGGTTTTGTGATTATAAGTTAGCAACCTTAACAACTTGGGAAGTTGGTAGGTACTCATTAATTGTCACTGTTTACACAGGTTTGACTGTAACAAATGTCAACTTTAACACAGGTTAGCCTCTAACAAATGGCACTATTAACAAAGGTTAGACTGTATCAAATGTCACTGTTAACGCAGGTAAAACTATAACAATAGTTACTGTTAACACAGGTTAGCCTGTAATATATGTCACTGTTTACACAGGTTAGACTGTAACAAATTTAACATAGGTTAAACTGAAACAAATGTCGCTGTTTACACAGGTTAGACTGTAACAAATTTAACACAGATTTGACTGTAACAAATTTTACACAGGTTAGACTGTAATAAATGTAATTGTTTTCATAGGTTAAACTGTAACAAATGTCACTGTTTACACAGGTTAGACTGTACTTACATAGAATGTTCATGGAATGTTCTACTGATGTGCTTCCCACAGTGTTGGATGCTTCACATGTTATGGTATCGCCATGGTAATCTCGGGAAATACTTTCTATCTTGTATTTATTACTGACCTGATCAGGAATGGTGTCTCCATTTCTAAGCCATCTATAACAAAATACATCACAACAGCATGATTAAAAAGTTCTAAATCCAAGCATACACATTGTATTTATTTAAAAGAAAAATTAACAAAACAGCTAGTGTTTAACCTGAATGTTTAACTGATACAAGTTATACACTTAATCTGACCTAGTTTGAAATTTAATCAACCCTGTTACCTAAATGCACTGAATATTTACTTAATATAAATTACAACCATTCTCAGTGGTGTCATATTTCTTTTCTTTTTTTCTTTTCAGAGGGTTTACCTCCCATTTCAACCATTACAATTATTTTCACAAGCGGGCAGTTTACCAAACCATCATTCCATAGAAGGACCAGTGCTTGAACCCCATCTCTCATAAGAAACCACCAACTTTCTTCCACAGACATGGTAGCTCCCATAACCCCCTAATAATGTTAATGTCACTGTGATTTCAAGTCAACAACTATAACCACTCAACCATCAAGGCAGTTGGTTGGTTATCATATTTCAATGTTAACCAATGAAATCATCCGATACAAGTTCTACAACAAATCACTTACTTCCATGTAATTTCATACGGATTAGCCTCCCCTGAGCATTTGAACTCCACAGTGTCAAACTCCCGCATGGTTTTGTCAGGGTTAGTGTGAACCATTCTAATTTTCGGAGCATCTGGGGAACAGAAACACCATGAAACTTAATACATATCATAAAAATTTAATAGAACAAGTTCTAATTCATGCAGAAATGCCTGTAATTCATTTATAACGAACTTCGTTTCGAGTAAATACTGTTCTGGGAATCTAGGTCGTGCATGGAAAAATCTGTAAAACACAACTTATTAATTTTAATGCAGCTATATGCTCACAGAATGGGTAACTCATTATTGCAAAAAGCTTTAGAAGCAACAATTATACTTTGCCTAACATTTTATGATAAAGGAACATAAAAGCCTTGTATCCCCCCCGGTTCCTGATTTTTTGCGTGTATAAAGCATGTTGGACTTTTAGAAGAGTTTTATTTCTACATTACAGAGCATTACAAAACTACAGAATTCTTTCATCAACTGCATCGCACAAAATGCATCTTGCAAAATACAGGAGTCATCCATTGACATGTATGAAAAAAGAAGGTAGTTCTAACTGTCTGAAATCAACAAATTTCATAATAAATCATCAAATAAAAAGATTCCAGTATAAACTCCTGTAAAATATTTTCCTATTTTTTTTATATTTTTATATGCTACCGGATTATAAAGCATTACAAAATGCTTTTGAAATTCCAATATATACATTTAGTGTAGCAGTGCCTTCAAACGATCCTCACCAATATTTTTCACATATTTTCTCAAAATGCTTCCTAGATTTTTACTTGTGCTGTACATTCTAGCCATTTCTTTTATATTTTATATCTAAGTTTTATCATTATGGAGAAATTTAATTTTTTTCACCGCAAACTATGAACAAGCAGCTTTAATTATTTATACAAAATCAAATCAAAGCACTGAGAGGTCAAGTGAGAGGGCTGCCATATATCTGACACCTGGGAAAGACAGTTCCAGGATATCCTGGTATTAATGGTCCGAAAAAACAAAATTAACTGCGTTTTACATATATACAGAGACCAACTTGAAAATCACACAAGGAAAACTCAAGAAAGCCCTTGTGACCTTTCTACACAGAATTTACCTGGCAGATGAGGTTTATTTTTTACATAATTTTATGAAACAAAACAAGACACCAGCACCCTTGAAACATTTATAATTTCTACTAATTCACAGTTCTTCAGTATTAAATGTTGTTTCTACTGATATTTCAGGTTCTTAGTTGTATATAAATAATTCCATTGATCTATTGATCTAATATCATAGATTCTTGAACATCCCTCGTAAAGTAACCTGGAAAAGTTACATGTCATTCCAAGGACGATATGTTTTGCTGCATTTCGAAATCAGACATAAGAATTCTGGCAAGGACGCAACAGTGTAGCTAATTAAACTATGAAATCAATAAAATTTACTACAAACTGGCAACCTGAATGAAAGCACTTCCAACTTTGAATGTCTGGGAGTAAAACATAAATGTGCTTTTGTTAGAACAATATATAGGAAACAGTCCCAATATCACACACAGTTATAATAACTCTTTCATACCAGAACTTGTCACTGAATTAGCGCTAACACTTCTTCAATAACCTAAGTATTTTAAAAAGTTTATGTGGTGGGGATAATATCGACACATGAACAACTTCATATTGCTGCAGAGACGTGATTTTGATTGGTCAACAAATTAGAAAGACCTACATGTATTTAACCAAGTCTTAATTTCATATACAACCTACACAAAAGCCTAGAGGTCTGAACAGTATGATCAAAGAGTTATCACTACAGTGCAGATGTACTTACATTGCGCATCAAGGGTAGCCTCAGTCCACAACGGCTCCTGGTCTTTCAAAGCGTCGTTCCAGGCTCCACATTCTATTTTCTTCCCAGCATCTGCCGACGTTGCTGTTATTGTAACAATGCCCGTCACATTTACTCGTTTCCCGTCTTTCTGTAAAGTAGCTATGTCATACGTATTGTCTGTAACCAGTATGCCGTCCTTTCTCCATAGGATCTGAGCCTTGGGTTTGCCGTTCATCACAATGCACGACACGTTTGTTGATTCATCCAGTTTCACCGGGATAAGTGGACCTGCAAGAACCGGTCGACTCGGAGGAACTGAAAACATTGAATTGAATACATAAATAAACTAGAGCTATCACTGTTGTGATTAAATACCCCACCATAATGGCGCTTTGTCACAGATTAATGTCCGAGTTTAAAGGGACACAACTCTGTCACACCTTGATGGACACACACTAAAATTGTGTATTAAAAATATACTATTCATGGTTACAATGTGTAACAATATTCATTGCAATCCTTTCAAAACTGAAGGTGCTTGCTCCACAAACTACCTATGCTACATGCAATTTAAACAATAGAAATTAAGTTCTAAGGGGCCTAACTCTGCAAGACCTTGATGGATACATATGGAAATTGTGTTTTGCACATCTAATACTCATAGTCTTTGTTTGCGCCAATATTCACTGCAATCTTTTGAAAGCTAAAGGAGGTGCTTGCTCCACAATGCGAAATATATGCATTAGAAAAGTTCAAGTTCAAAGGGGCATAACTATGCAACACCTTTATGGATACATGTAAAATTTGTGTCTTGTAAATCTACTACTCATGGTGCTTATGTGTACCAACATTCATTGAATCCTTTGAAGAATGAAGGGGGAGGTCACTCCGAAAACTACTTACGTTATAAAAGCGGACTGGTAGGGAACACAGTTGTCTCCCTAATTACAAGACTTGATGTCCAACTGCTAAGACTAGAAGATGGTATTTCATTGATCACTGTCTAACTTAAGACAGATACATACAAAACATCTGTGTATCAGTCTGTTATAGGTCTGTATTTCAATAGAAATTCGAAAGAGGTGATAAAGCATGGTAAAACCAAACATTGTGCCTACAGAAAACATGGCAGTTCACTATTTTCTTCCCGTAATCAGTCAAAAACATTCATTTCCTGTCTTCATTCTAAAAGTATTTTAATCAAACTATTTTTTTTATTTCATTCCATTAAGCAAAAGGTGTTTGTAATGTTTAACACAAGCAGATCTCTCCAACTTCTGATTCATTTTCAGTGTTCAGCTGACGAAACGAAATAAACAATTGATTTCTAGCAGATCTTATAGATTGCTTTCAGAAAATTTTACACTTTTTACAGGGAAAAAAAATCTTAAAATATTGATACACTGTATGGAATATTCTACATTGGAAGAGAGATGTAGCCCAGACCCTGAAAAACAGTAGACTGGTATCTAGATGAAGCAGACGGTATTGTCAGTGACTGGTTACACGTTTTTCATCAAGTGTACGATTGATGAATGCTTTAATTAGGGAGTAATTCCATGATGTACATTTATCTTCCTTGACAGACAATCTGCTTACTTTCAATAGTTTCAGGATTGGAGAGAACGACATGAAAGTAAAGGAAGAAATACACAAAAGTTGGAAAAGGACAACAAACAAGAGAAACTACAGGAAAGACAATAAAGAACTACAATATGAACTGCAATATATAGGAAAATAATAGTCTTTATGGAACTACAAAAATGTCTAGGAACTAGAAATGTCAGAACTCTGGGGATGGCCAGATAGAACTACAGTAAAGTCTCAAAAGAACTAAAGGAAAGACAAGAAATAACTGCAAGAAAGTTCGCAGAAAACTACAGGAAAGGCTTGGAAAGAACTACAAGAAAGTCAAGAAAAGATAACAAGGTCTTGATACAACTACAAGAAAGTCACCAGGGAACTAAAGGAAAGTCTATAAAGAATTAATTTTATTCTCTAAAATACATGATTCTTCAGTAAACATGATCAAAATAAAGCTCCGTTTGGTTTTATTCAGGGCTTGGAATATTCAATGCTTAAATTGTGCTATATTGTAATTATGTAATGCCCTTACGACAGTTATCTACACAATTCTAGGATTGTACAAGTATTCTAAAAGGTACAGTAAACTCTGTTTATAACGAACTCCCTGGGAACATTTAAATTTGTTCCTTATATCCAGAGTTTGTTATATTCATTATCACTTTCATGTAAAATAAAGAAAAAAAAACTCGGGCAGATAAAATTAGTTCCTTATAGCTAGAGGCTCCTTATATCCGGATTCCTTATATACAGAGTTTACTATACTGAATATTTCAAACTATTTTCAACAGCTGAACTATTCTTCATATGCCAAACTATGCTGCATAATACAGTTCTGCATAACAATGAAAACGCACATGAAATTTGGCAGAGGTAGTATCGTTGCTTAGTCTGAAATCATTGGCAAAAATCAACTTCAGTGAAGATATTTTCTTGTAATTTTAGACGCACAGTGTTGTCTTGCAGTAGGAGTGCTATAGTTGCTGATCGTCTCTAATCATTCACCGAGAATTGTTGCACACCGTTCCCATTTCATCGAGTTAGTACAATCAATACTGTACGACTATGGGAGTGTTGGTCTAGGGTTTTTTTTGTTAATCAGTAAGAACCTTAGCTTTCACAGTAACATATACTAAACTTGTTACTCTCACATGACCTTTCTGCGTGTGTTCTTCGTTACTTGGTAATAATATTAACTCTACAGAAAATCCTTCAAATAAAATGTATTGCTATAGCTTAACATATTCACAATTCATGCAGTCACTTAGATACCAGAATGTACGACATCATTTGAAAGATATTCACTTTAAATAGGTATCAAATATTAGATATTACTTGATCCTCTAAAATCCTACTCGGCTTTCTGTGAATGCATGTTAATTCATGGGAATAACATTTTATGGATATTAATAAAATGCAATTTCGTGCATATTCAACTTTATGGACTTCATGTTTTATACAAAATGGTTAATTTGAGGTTTGGTCTCAAAACTGTAGTAACTTATAGGAAATAAATGACAACTTAAGACAGTTCTGCAGCCAACCCTCATTATCTCAGACAGGTTTTTGTAGGGATCCTAAATTCACCTAACAATCCCAGCAGCCACAAAAATCAACAAAAATTTATGCACATTCTGGTAAATGAATGCTGAATGTTACATTTCCTATATAAGATCAGGAGTTCTTACTTAGTACTGTTACTATGGCAACAGTGCTGACTATGCCCGGTTCATCGTCTGTCGCGCTGACCTGGCAGGAATAATGACTATCATCTTGCAGCTGCAAGTCTTCAATCTTCAAACTGTACTCATCTGTAAAATGAAATTTCATTTTAAACATAATCCCAGGAAGCATCAAACCAACAGATTCTGCCATCACTTTCGTTTGGTGGCGAAAAAATTTGGTGGCGAAAAAAGGGGTGTGGTTGTTGGTGTTTAGTGATGGCACAGGATGAGGAAAACAAACTGTTTTTATTTTGTACAACTTGAAATGCTGTATGTGTCATATCTCTACTTCAAGAAGAATTAAAAGTGAGACAACTGCAGGCAATTATCTGGTATTAATTGATTAAGTTAAATGTTACAATTATACTAATTCCGGGGAGTGTTTCAGCCTGCATATTTAAGATAAGTTATTATCTACGTAATTACAATTAATGACCATACTTTAGACCTTTACCACAATGTGGTTTATATCATAATATGGTATCATTGAATGAAGTATGTGCAGACCCTTTCACAGGAAGTTAGCGATTAGATAGCGACTACAATGCGATTTGTCACCCTGCATTTGAATATCTGTAACATTTCTACTGTCATTTTAAATAACTGACAACTTTCTAACAAGATAGAACTTTCAT
Organism: Saxidomus purpurata; assembly: GCA_022818135.1. Classification (NCBI taxonomy): domain Eukaryota; kingdom Metazoa; phylum Mollusca; class Bivalvia; order Venerida; family Veneridae; genus Saxidomus; species Saxidomus purpurata. Next base: position 6,555,979 of record JAFMSR010000016.1, read on the forward strand.
ATGGCCTCTATGAGTTTTAATGACACATTTATACAAACTGAAACCTTTGTACATTATGACACTAGTGTTATGTCAACTACAATATTATAAAAGATAACATGTCCACCTGCAAAAGAATTCATCAGGTCATTGGGACTTTGATCTGTTTTAATACCATTCCTTTCTCACTCAGTCCTGACAAAATCTAAAGGCAGAGATCTGCCTCAACAAATACTGCAATATCATTACTTATCAAAGTTTTTTTTGTACAAGAATTATCATGCATGTTTTTGTGGCATGTCACTGCAGGCCACTCTCCTTCAATCTGCCCTAGAATTAGTTAAGAAAGAAAGCTTTAATGATATACAAATATCTGCCTACAGCAGAAGAAAATATATCTCCTTCTACTAAATGCTTTATGGTAGTTAGGCCACTTTGTGGTAGTTAAGTAAGTATAGCCAGAAGCAAAAAACTATAACTTATTTCAGTCAGTAACTATTACACCATTAATACATTTTCAGACAATTCATTCCCACAAATCAACTCCATTATGTGCTTTATAATTGGATAAAAAATCAGGCAAGTATTTTTCCCCAATCAATTATCTCATTGAATTAGTGCAACTCATCTTCATTTTCAACTCTAGCGCAAAGCATGCATAGAAAATGAATCCATTTGTAACTGGCAAGCTATAATTTTTCAATGGCAACCTCTTAAATCACAAATCAAATATTTCATTGAAAAATTCATTTCTTTAAAGCTTGTGGAAGAATGGGTTTAGTTATGCAAAAAAAGTGAAAAATATTGATGCATTTCTCCAAACAACTGTTGTGAGACGAAGGAATACATTTACGATTTTGACCGAAAAATTCTTTTCTAACTGTCTAAAACACAAAGATATTTATGTATTTTAAATTATAAATTTGTTCACGCTGTGATGAATCAGTTTTTTATGCTATAAAAAAATGAGAGCACATAATAGACATGTAGAGAGTGTATTTATTTTGTGCATGTCAGCATAATTATGGCAAAAAACAAGCATAATATTAATAAACAGAAAATGTACCGATGTTCTCAGTTCAAGAGTGTAAATATTAATTTTGATTACGAGATCTTCATTATACATTGTTTGAAGTACTGTAGCCTTATTTTAAAAGTATTAAAAACTGGTGTTCAAAAATAAAGTTGTAATATGATGAAGTGATATCTTCATAAATTTGAACACATGAAAAACAAATTTGTTAAATATTCCTCATAAATCACATCAGCCTGGGTGTTACAAATACAAAACATTTTTGTTAGGCAAATGATTGATGAAATACAAATCACTTGTTCTAGTCCAGCAATGATGAAACCTTACCTGTATTGTCGACCATTGCCTTGGTCCCAATCATTGTATATCTGTCAAACCCAGGTAGGTCGCGTTTCATCCCGAGCCCGAACCCACCACGTGTCCACTGCACTTTGCCCACCCTGTGCTTGACTATACATCGCAGAACTATCGTGGAACCTTCAACTGCAGACTGGTTGGTTGGTTGCTTGTAAAACTCCTGAACACAAACCACTGAAAAGATATAGTAAACCACTGGAAATATACAAAACTACAGAAAACATACACAAACTGCTAAAAACATACACAAATCACTGAAAAGACACAGTAAACCACTGGAAATATACAAAACCAGTGAAAACGTACACAATTGAAACCGCTTAAAAGATACACAAAACCACTGGAAGAGACACTGAGAAGATTCAGTAATGCTAGTTACAACATGGATATATGTATTCACAGGACTAAAACCCGAGTTCACCTTTATAACTGAGGAAGAAGATTACATATGGATTCAAACCCTACACCATGAAGCCAATCACATCAGCACAATATCGCACCTCTGAAGCTCACTAGCTTGCACAAAAAAATGTCCTTCTATAATACCAGCAAAATTTGTTTGTTGTTACAGTAGCTTTTGTATAATTTCTTACAACCATATGACACTCTTTTGAGCAAGTCTTTTGCAGAATTCTTACAAAGAAATTGCTACTTGTCTGTAAACAAGTGACAACAGTTACAGTGGTGACAATGTGAAACATTTCCGCAGATAAAAATGTCACAGACACCAAGTGACACCTGGACTTCCAGCAAGCCGCACCGCAGCCCTTAGGAGCAACTTCATACAACATGCAGGCACCAATATAACTTTGATCGAGTACATAAATGACTACAGCCTTTGACAACACTTTCCTTTTACACACTCTCCCCGGAAAACAATAACCTACAGAGGTAAGTAAAGATGATAAATGAGCTCTTAAAAAAAAGCCTGTTACATATCGTCTTCATGTAACATACCACATGACAGATACGTCCTGACTTTGATGACGATTCTGCATGCAACCGTTCACTTTTCCTGCAGACAGTCTTTTACTGTAAGTTATTAATCTGTTGCCATTAATATAGCTATCAATTTGGGAATGTGTGTTAAACACTGACAAATTTACAGACGTTTAGACTGCCTGCAATCGTAAATGACAGTCCGGGAGCTAGAAAATGAACAATATATTATTTCTTATCTTGTTTAGTAACCACATGAGAATCCACTTGCATTTTCACATCTTACCAGCATTCTATTATTGCAATAACATCTCGATGTGTTTTTTGCACAAAAGAAAATGCACTTCTCCAAAGTCGAAGCAATATCAGCAAAATAAAGTGGTACAATACCCTCTAGATTAAATTGTGCGAACAAATTCAAGTTTCTCGTTTTATGTGCACAATAATGCATGTTCCATACATTTCATATTATTAAGATGGTATCTCCTCACAATGTAAAAGCTTGAGCTCTAATTGCCACACAATGTAAAAGCTTTAGCTCTAATTCTTTCTTTGATATACTCAAGTATCTGTCCCAGTTAATTAAATTTCTCGCTAATAACTTTCTGCAATTTAAATTCTGGAATTATTTGCCTGACATGGAAAAGCTGACATTTTTCAACTACCTGGTAGTGAAGTTTGAATTTTTGATGACTTGCTGACTTAACCCTAATCTAACTTTAAAGCGACTGCACTCCAGATGGACAAGTTACGATAAAAAAAGAAAATTTTCAATTTCAAGAAAACAATTGTCTTCTGTATCAGGGGCTTGTATTATGTAACGTGACAAGTTTTCTAACAAAGAAACAATTAAATGTGTTGTTTTGCTTCTTTTATTGTAGAAAATATCACCCCATGACTAACAGGGTGGGCTCTTTGGTATTCAATATTTTTAATTCGCACACGCTGACTCCGCTTAGTGTAGTAGGTTAAGCCCCTGTATTTTTTGTGCCAAGATCCGAGTTCAAAACCTGGCTCAGTAATTTTTTTCTACCTTTTTTTTTTACTGTTCACGAAAATCTTGATGCTGACATTGTTTTTGTTTTCCATTTTCTTTCTTTAAAACATTTTTGTATGTTTTACAAAAAGGGTCCTAAAGTTGTGTAGGTCAACTCTCAAAACTTCAATAGGAGTAGCTGCAACTGTTGTGGGTACCCACACTCATAATTTTGCCATCACGTTATTTTTAATATAACAACTTGTGGAAACCGGGGATAGGGAATAAGAATTAAGCATCATTCCAAAAAACGTCGTCCCACAACATTCATAGTCTCCTCAACGTCTCAAGGACCGTATCTTTATAATTCTATTAATTTCAAAAACAGAAACAAGAGTTCCCCGATATTTTATTATGGTCCCAGCATGCCACATATCACAACATATTCTATAGTGGTAATATAACTGTGTATAAATGATGGAATGGAATCATAACATAGGAGAAATCATAGCATGATTGCTAACAGGTTTACAGGCTTTGGTTTAATGCCTGTGATAATGTCTAGAATCATATCAGAGCAAAATATTCCCTGCATCTACAATACTCCCAAAAGTAAGGTATTAAATAGAATTAGAATGCAGTTTATAAGTGGTTTGACTCGCCAGGCAGCATGGCTTGAAAATAATGAAAAGATAGACCCTAACAACACTGTGAATACAGCAAAAAAGGGTTGATTCAAACTAGAGTGAGTCTCAAGAGAGCTTAATATAAGTTGTAAGAACTTGTTTAACAATCAACAGTAAACAAATTAGTATAAAGAAAGGTACAATTACTATATGATGTAATACTTGAGGGTTTCCTTGGGAGAGATTGTAGGACAGCATACTCAGTCTGGTAGACACAACAACAATGGCCATCAGGAAAAAGTATTCAATGCAACACTGGTCATGTTCACAATTGCAAGAGTCAAAAGAGTACAGCAGTAATTTCACAAGAAAAAGGATCAAAGAGAGAACAGACATAAGTTTTTGTCAAAGGTCAAGCTCTATGTTAAATTCATATAAACTATGACTCATGCCATGGTCCTGATGAAAAGTACTACCTTGAAAACCTGACAGCAATACAAGAATACCCCAGTCATTAACAATACATAAAGTGAAGCCTGTTACAGACTGTATCTGGCTGGGCTTATCAGCTTGACAGGAGTTTTATGTAGAAGATGTGGTCGGCCTGTAGGAAGATGGATATCACACTGTATCAGAAAACTACCTGGAAAATCAACATCTATAGCAGCAACTAGATTTATATCACCCTCTGATTTATATCACCCTCTGTGTAATGACTTGTACTCTTCCAGTTATTAACATGATTTATCTCTGTAACAGTGATATATTAAGCCCTGTAACATGATGTGCTGAGCCACTGTAACATGATGCATGGAGCCCTGTAACATGATGCACTGAGCCCTGTTACTTGATGTACTGAGCCAGTGTAACATGATGTATTGAGCCCTGTATCATATTGTATTGAGCCCTGTAACATGATGTACTGAGCCAGTGTAACGTGATGTATTGAGTCGAGAACATGTTGTTTATTTCTGTTACATGATTCTTCATCATGCAAAGTAAACAGTCCTATATTGTTTTGGCAGGTATCTGGTCCTTTAAATGTTTGGTATGTAGTCCTATGTATGTATGGAATGTTTGTGGTTTTCAGCAGGTGAGTCTGTAGCACTAGATGAAGAACATAGTCCCCTAGGCTTTAATCATGTTGTCCTACATAAGTGAGGTATACAGTCCTAAATAATTTATGTGATCATTTTTGTATTTTTATAAGTTCTTCAGAGATCTCTAATTAACTTCAAACATAATTCAATTAGGACTTAGAAACTGCTATCAGTAATTTTCAATTTTAGAAACATGTGCAAATATTTTACAAATCTTGATTTCTGCGGAAACTCAACAAGACTCATCACAGTATTAAATCAGTCTAAGTTAGTCAATCGATCAACTATATTTATCCACCACCACCGTTTACAAGAAAAATAGTCTGCATGAATTCAGGCATTCTCACTTTTAACATATTTTTTTTATCTTTAAACATGAAAAATTCATTTCCACAGAAACATAATAAATTCCAAGGTGTGCTGAACCAGTACCTGGAAAAATATTTCCCCTCCTCAAGAGTTTTGAAGTCACTGGGATGTTCAGAGAAAAATTAAGTGCATTTCTGTTCACACACTCCGACCACCCAGGGACATTCACTCAAAGCAATTAATATTGAGCTAATTACACCCAAACAGAGAGGCAAGTGTAAACTAGAAACATGTTTTCTACATCTGTATCATTTTTTTGAAAACAATCAATCAAAGAAGGTAAATCTTGGACTGATGTAACTCAAAAATGTCTTAGAAAACTGCTGTTACCCTATGGGGGAAATTTGGCCAAAACCAAGGGAGAGAACTGTAACTGAAAGAACAGAAAAAAAACCTAATATTTTAAAATCATATGTGCCCCTTTTGTATCAGGATATATGTAACTTCAACAATACAAAATCCAATGGAAAAAAAAACAAAAATAATATCAAACAGGGAATGCCACATACCAAAAACGCAGCCTCCCCAAAACGAGCCCCATAGCACCCAGAAGTGCACACCACCAACACACACACACTGTGAGCAAAGGTAACAGTTTAACCATCAATACCAAAACAAGAGAGGTAAGTTGGAATAAAAGAGTTACATACCTGCAAATCTTCATCAAAGGGAGATCACTGTGACACAACTAATTATGCCTAATCAAGGGAGATCACCCAAGAGTTACTTGACTTGTCCAAGCCACATAGATTGAAAGAACATTGACTGAAAGAACAGGTATGATACATAAGGGAGATAACTGTGTCTGATTAACATAACTGTTAAGCAATGAAAGTTTCATAGCAACAAAGGGGAGCAGGGCTGAAACATCTGCTGGTGATGGTAGTTATAACCTGGGTTTATAGTGTACGTACAGTTAATAATTATAAACATTTCATAATTATGTGTATATTGGAACAACTATTTTCTACCATATACTGTTAATGCAAGGGTATTAGCCAAATTTACAGTAAATATGCAAGCTATGTGCATTTCCACTCGTTATTCTCTTCTACGAACACACAAAACAAAGTGGATCACATCTTCATATGATTAGAACCCATTATTTTACACCTGATATGAAAAAAAATCTCTTGTACTTTTGTAAAATATGGCATAAAAACAATCTGGGTTTTTTTTCCCAAAAAAAAAAAAAAAAAAAAAAAAAAAAAAAAATTTTTAAAAAAAAAAAAAATCCCCCCCCCCCAATATAATTATAAAAAAAAAAAAAAAAAAAATATTTTTTTTTTTTTTTTTTTTTTTTTTTTTTTTTTTTCTCCTTTTTTTTTTTTTTTATATATAAAAAAAAAAATATATATATTTTTTTATATATTTTTATTTAAAAAAAAAAAATTTTTTTTTTTTTTTTTTTTTTTTTTTTTTTTTTTTTAAAAAAAAAAAAAAAAAAAAAAAATTTTTTTTTTTTTTTTTTAAATTATTTTTTTTTTTTTAAAAAAAAAAAAAAAAAAAAAAAAAAAATTTTTTTTTTTTTTTTAAAAAAAAATTTTTTCCCCCCCCCCCAACACACACAACACACTCCTCCCCCCCCACAAAAAAAAAAAAACACCCCCCCCTCCAAAACACACTCTCTCTTTTTTTTTTTTTTTTTTAAAAAAAACCTCTTCCTTCCCCCCCCCCATCTGCGGTTGTTTTTACCCGTCAAAGAGAAAATTATGACAAAGTGATAAAAATCCATTCATATAGAAGTAATTTTCTAGCATATAATTCACTGTAAATATACACAAGAAGGAAACAGGACGTTTCCGTCTAAATCTAAAATAGTAACATTTTTTAAAAGATATGTTTAGATCTATTTGAAACTGCAACTGAACGCTTTCAGGCACATCAATCTTCATTGAAGTTGATCAAATTTACTCTATTGTACGTTTGGATTGTCTTTACGAAAACTTCAGAAAAAAAATCTTGTGTAAACTTGTATGTGGCCTGTCAGACTCATTCAAGAGAAACGTCTTTAGTTCTGAACACACCAGCTGCTGGAGACAAAGAAAATTTAATTGTTTTTGGTTAAACAACACTGATGTCAGTGTAAATTAGCAACAGCCGCTATGTTGACATATACATGTAGATTGGTAAAACAGATTTTTTTCCCCTAAGAGATAAGAACGGTACTCACAACAAAGACCTTTGAAGAGATGAAAAGTTGTTTTTTTATTCCATTAAAATAACAGAGGTTAAGCACTTTACCTTAGACATAACCGACATGTATCAAATGTGAGCTAGGCAAAGTATGTCAAGAATTACCTCCCTGGAATGTGTGCTTATAAAAATATAATAAGAGGGTGTAACCACGCCAGTTGTTACATTTTACTTTATATGATGTTGTTTTTATTGTTCACTTTTAGAAAATTAGTCTGTAAGATAAATTAATTTATTCAGAAGGCAATGGATGGTGCATAATTTGCTTAAACCCCTTCAAACATAACTTAATTTTTTTTTGATGTTCCAACAAAGTAAATGTCAATTACATTTCACCTATAAATCCTTTCTTTCACTGCAGATTGCCTCTTTTTTCCAACAGTCTTTTTAATACTCATTGACTTCATCTAATATCTTCAGGGAAACTCTGCCCATTTCACCAAATACACCTTTTTGATCTCTTTTGTTTTGCTCAATTTGTCAGATATTTCTTCTTACTTAGTATTCCACACTTTGTAAATTTCCCTGATATCTATATCAATTCCTTTCCATTCATTTTATATTCTTTGTTTCCACATTTTATAAAAAAATTCTCCCACATGATTGTTCTACTTTGTCCATTTTGCATGATTTGGAATCTGTATATCTGTATTCATTTCGTTCATTTCTTCAATTTCATCTGACACTACATTCATACATTTCTGGTCACTTTGCCCATTTCGCCACAATCTAAATCAGTTTTGTCTCTTTCAGTAGAGTGTTTATCAGCATCTTTCTTCAAATCCACTATAACCTTCTATTCCTGTTTTGCCAGATTTTATATCCATATGTTTGTATCCACTAAGCCCATTTCATCCCTGGTGGTGGTATTTCATCATAATATCTGAAATCTTTATTTTGTGACTTCCTGTTTCTTGGTAACTTATGCACATGGAACATACAACACTTTTATTTGCGTTAGCACTACAAACAGGTTCAGTTAATTATCAAAGCACTGAAAGTACTGGCAAAACCTGCAACCATACATTTTAAAATCAGCAATGTTTTAATTACTTTTTTCTATAGTGTTTACACTATATTATATTTATTACATCCAAGAATGTCCCAATGAGTGAAAATGACTGGACCCCTAAGAATTGATAGAGAACACACTGAGACATTTGCTATTACTGTTTGATAGACAATTTAGTTGAACTTGAAGAGAAGCTTAGGCAATTAAGCAAGTGAAATTGGAGGAAGGTCAATTAAGTAAATTTAACTTAAAGAGTGAGCAATTAAGCAAGTTGAACTAAAAGAGTGAGCAATTAAGCAAGTTGAACTTAAAGGGAAATCAATTAAGCAACTTGAACTTAAAAGGAAGGGCATTTAAGCAAGTTGAATTTAAAGGGAGGGCAATTAAACAAGTTGAACTTGAAGCAAAGGCAATTTAGCAAGTTGAACTTGAAAAGAAAGCAATAAAGCATGACTGTGGACTTTGAGGGAAACCCGTTTTAGTTGAGGATATGCGAGATAGGCAAGGATCATTACAAAAGGGAAACAAATTACTTTTCTTTCGCCTTCTGGCAAGATATTGTTCAACATCCTTCAGAAGATTTTTGAGGTGAAAAAGCTTAAACAAAAACGTAATTGCAATGCTGACAAGCTTAGAAAGGACTTTTAAAACACCCAAAAAAAGATTAACATGCATACCAGAACTGTTAATGTATTCTACAAATCATTATAAGAATTCTCAGTGACTTTCATAAAAACTCTAATTCAAGCCAGAAAGATAAGACAGAAAAAGTCGACTACATTAGCAAACTTGTGATAAACTACAGTTATATTAAAAACATGATAATCGCTCTGGAGACCGCCTGCCATAAAGAAATGGAAATAATTAAGGAAAGTTGGGAAATTAACACATAAAACGGTTTGTTGGTTTTTTCAAGAAAATTTGTTGCAACGGCAAAGTGATCACAGCATCCAGTCTGGCGTTGAAGTTTGTTGGTTATGAAATCAATAGAATTCTTTTTTTCTCTTGTCAGCATTTCCAGCCAATTTGCATTAAGAAAGAATTTTTTAGTCTGTCTTTAAATTAAAATCTTAGAATTGTCTTTATTTCAATGGATTGTAATCATTCAACGTAATACTAATGGAATTACATACTAGATTAAAGCATTCCTTAATATGCAGGCTTGCATTTTAGGATGAGAGAAAGAACCGTCTCGGTGAGTGACATAATGCCCCTGTAATGGGGTTTTGGCGGCAAAGTTTGATTGAAATCCTATTGCAAGGATAGCAGTATGACTGGCTGTGATATAAGTATTGCTATGTAATCCATATTGGAGCATGACCTTGACTTTTAAAGTGGATGACTTGAAAGTTGTGCAAGGAACACCTTCCCATAATGCATCAGAATGTCTGCGTGGTTTAAAGCATCAGGTAATTTATCCCTTAACCCCTTATATTTCTAAAATGGCTTAGTCCAAATTTCAATTTGGACAGAACCAATAGATGTTCAAAGGGGTGCTCAGCCTGCAAATTTACTAACTGAATAGCAAACAGTGCAGATCATGATCAGACTGCACACATGCAGGTTGATCATGATCTGCACTCAGTATCTGTAAGGGTTACATAAATAATGCAGCATCGTAGGATCAGACTTGATACCAGGTACAAATGACTGACATGGTACTTGAAACCAACAGCTGCAACTGCATCTCTACAAATATACAGCATGCATCATTGCTGACATCTGGAATTAAGAAATGTTGTGTGTTAATATAACTTGTTAATAATTACTTCATTTGTTTATAAACATACACTAATTACAGTGTGTTGTTATAAACTTGATGCTTCTAGCACAACCACTGCCAAGAACCGAGATTTGTGAGTGTGTCTTCTATTTTTTGCTAATTACAAAGGTTTGGGTGATTTGTGCGGAAGAGAAGTGTTGCACGAGGGCTGCGTGCAATCTCTGGCACATTGCCAGGAGTATGTTAACACCAGGTTCATGTATTGCAACAGTTTATGTGTGGTATAACATTCCAGAACAGAAGTAGACCATTCTAGGAATACCTCACAGGAAACTTGTACAGGGGCATGAGGACCACCATGTCCTTCAGCTGCTGACCTGAAGCCTTGACCTTCAAACTGAGAATGACTCAGCATTTCAGTATCATGCAATCAAGGACAAAACATTTTGATATCTTTCATTTCATTTTTCTTGTTCCTTTGCTCCAAACCAGATGATTTTGCAATATTGTATCAAAATACCATCAAAATTGATGACAAATTTCCACAAAATGGGGGAACTGACAAAGAGAAACATTACCACACCTAATGTTAAACGAAACCTCAGTGGAAATTTACCACAGTGAATGTAAACTGAAATCTTCAAGACCTTCAATATCCTTTGGACACTGGCATATTTTGTTACACACTCGACAGACATGCATGCGTTTTTGTAAACACTGTACATCACGTTTTGGCTACTTTCGGTTTACTGCGCGTGTTGTATACGTCAGCAAATAGATTGAGCTGTAACATGAAAGTAAAATTTCCATTGGCCCACCTACAGAGGTCACGCGCAGGGGTCACCCTGCCTGCTAACCTGCGCATGGACTTTTTTTTTTTTTTTTTTTTTTTTTTTTGCTAACGGAGGTCAATTTCAAGCGTTCTCATAAGATGTCAATATACCTAGGTTTGAGTACGACATGTCTGCTTTATGTCTGTGAAAAATATTTGCAGCGCTCAAAACACTATCCCACAGGGGCCTGTCGGTGCGCGAACGTTGGTAAAATGAAAATTTTCAAAGCTGGTAAAATTGTGTCCAAGGTCATTTTCAAGGTCGTCTAAAAGTGTCGCATTTGCCTCGGACGCCTGAGTTTTCAACAGTCGGAGCTGTCGGCATAGCCTTTAAATTCATACAGACAAAACGTGTTCCATACGGTCACTGTCACTTCTATGGAAGGCCAAACCTGTCTTAACCCGCGTATACGTTTTATTACGTTACAGGTGTTCAAAGGATATAGTGAGTGTAAAATGAAATCTCAATGCAAATTTACCATAGATAATGTAAAATGCCAAAATAGATAATGTAAAATGAAATCTCAATGCAAATTTACCATAGATAATGTAAAATGTAAAATGCGAGAAAAGATAATGTAAAATGAAATCTGAAAGGAAATTTACTATAGATAATGTAAAATGAAATCAAAGGAAATTTATCATAGCTAATGTAAAACAAAATCTCAATGGATATATACAACAGAGTAAGTAAACTAAAAAGAAATTTCTCCAAGCTTGTTTAATATAAAATATCAAAGGAAACTTACAACAGCTGAGTAACAAAACTCGATGGATTTTCAAGAGTAAACAAGGGTGAAATGTTAACTGAAGCTCCTCCTACCACATTTGAGAGAGAAATTAAATTGAAATTAACCACAAATAATGTTTACAAAGTTAAAGGAAAATCAACATAAAAATGGACTTAAAAGCAATACATAATGTAAAGAACATGAGACAAATTAGTAGTTACTTACCACAATTGGTAAAGGTAAGCAAAACCAACATGTGAAGTGTCAACCACATATCTTCTGCCATTGTGGAACTGGTGGACAAGGTAATCACTTGAAAGTTGGTCAGTACATAAGCTGAATGTGTCCTTTACTCTTCAGTACATCAAATTGTTCCTGCAAATAGATGAAACATAAAATAATCAAATCTTAAATCAAAGATCTCGAGAGCTATCTTTTCCACTGTTTTTTATATATAAAATCAAATATCAATATTTCTGCCATTCATGCAGCCCCCCTCACAATCCAAAGCCCCTCTCCTTGCCACCCAATGGTGACCAAAGTCTAGGTGATATAAACAACCTTATTTCTGATTTAGACATTCATGAGGTATGAAGGATTTTCACTATCTTTCTTCCTTATAATTCCAATTCAAACCTATATTGTAACTACGATGGCTTTCACACTACATGGGAAAGGGCTCTTTAGATCGGATGGTGCAGAAAAACCCAATAAATATATTTAGTTTGTATCTAAAACACTCATACGCTTATGACAAAACTATTCGCTCCCACCCACCAGAGAGACGCAGCAGCCGCAATTCAGCAATACAAGATGTCCTAATATAATTTGATCTCTTCCCTGAGTAAGGTGATTTAGGCAAATCCCTAGTTAGTAATCCTTCATAGAAAATGTAACTGAGTCATTTAAGACAAAAGCATCTTCTGGGACTAACAACAGACAAATAAATCCGAAAAAAAAAAAATCCACAAGAGCACAAAAGTGCATTGTCAGGAGTAATTTGTAGACAAGGAAGCAACAGTAATGAGAAAAATATTGAAAATGAGCTTTTTTGTCTTTTCAAAAGGTGAAGAAAGCACCATACAACATTAATAAGACAGTTAGCAGTACAAATGTTTTATAAACTCAAGTGTCTGTTCATCAGTAAGCTCTGTTACAGCTCATGTAGGATAATGTGACAGTGACATAGTAGAAGAGTCTAATATTATTGTGTAATTTCATTGGATAATGAAAGGATTAAATCTTTTCCTGTATGCCTGATCTACCTTTTTATGCAATATTGGTGAACTTTATGTACGCATACAATTATCTGTTATATTTCTGTCACTTAATTACTGTTAATAAAGTAATTTTTGTGTGACCAAAATTTCACGATTTGTGAGCAGACAGACCTTTTAAATTTGCAAATTTTAAATTTTTCAAAAGGACAATTCTTTAACACTTAATTGATGCAAAATGAATCTTTCACGAGATTTTTAAACTAGGGATTAATTTGAAGCGGCGAAAATAGCAAAAGTTAAATCAACATGAATATTACCCAGTTTATAATCCTTAAAGACAATTAAAATCTCCTTCATAAGTGACCCGCCACACCCCCCCCCCCCCTGAAACCGCAGGTGGTCAAATATGTTAATCGTTTTATTGCCCCTTATCAGTTTTAATCCTCTCTGATTAGGTCCAGCAGTGTGTTGGTAGACTTGACATGTAGTACAATAGTAGGATCATACATTTAATTGATTTGTACAGATAATTGATTTATAACTTATTTCCTGTTGTTTAAACAGTTTTATATAAATATGATGTTTTACTTTTATAGCAGGATATGAAAAATATGTTTTAATAAATGCAGTATAACTTTGTGATTTTAAAGTTATATGGAGAATGTTAATATGCTCGAGTAATTATTCTTACAGGAAACCCATTATCACTTTGTTTAAAACTAAATAGATATGTCATAGTTGAAGCATAAAATAAATTATGAAACAATAACAAGGGTGTATGAATCTTTGAATAAAGAGCATAAATTCAGTTCAAGGGCACAGTAAAAATCCATCACTTGACAACTCATATTAAGTGCATGAAGTTGTACTTTTTCGTAATGATTTTACCATCTTCAACATATATTTTTCACAATGAACAACCAGATGTTCCTATCTCAGATCCATTCACCTTTACTGATAGGCTAAACATGTGATAAAAATCTCTTTTTTCTTAATGTTACATCCAAAGCCTAGATTAACCAGTAATAATCCTGAAAATCCGTGAAGATTAACTACTATTCCATGCATGAAAATGAAAAGGTTCTCAAAAATGTCATCAAACAGAAGTCAGGAATTTTTCAATTAAGCAGAACCCCTGTTATTTCCATTACAGATGTTGAGCTTCAAGATTATGTACACGATAAAGGGCCAAAACTCATGCTTCACTTCACTTTCCCTTTCAGAGTTCCCTTCTATCAGACCTGGTGCCAGTCAGAGCTGGAAATATAACCCCAGTCTGCAGACAACCTAATTCAAAATACCCATAATTCATCAGAAATATAATTCCCATAATTCATTTCTGCACTGTCCAAGATGGCCACTCTCTCTGCATGTTCTTGTTAAAATCTAATTTTCCCAGGATTCCTGCAAATTGTTTCCTGATTGGCAACTACTTCTGACACATTTCCAGAATACTTTCCTTAGTTTCAGCTTTATCTGATAACTCAAAGAATCAAAGGAAGTACAAAACCTTTAAAACTGAACAATCAATAAATTTGTTTTCACTGTTATCACTGAAGCTAGCATTTACCTTATCCAAAAGTCTTTTAAAATCAAATTAACATCTCCCAAACTCACAAAAAGTTGTTCCTTCAGTAAATCATTTGACATTTGATGAAAATTACCTTAACCCCAGCAGACTTAGTAACCTTTACTCACCTAGATTTCAACTACTTGGGTAACATAGATCACACAAGTGGGTGGGGGGGATAAAAATTGCAGATTATGATCCCATTTTACTCGCTGCAAAAGAAGAATCATTTGCTGCTACTAGGGCAAAGGTTCAGGTAAATGAAATACCTATTCATATAATTTTGCAAGATTTCATCAATAGGCCATGTTTAAAGCATTAAAAACTTCTCTGACATCAACTTGTGATTTGCTTTACTTCAGACTCCCTGTAAGCTTACTTGCCAAAACCTTTTAATGAATGTATTTGGTGGAAGATGTATTGGTTGTAGCAGAATGGCTCCCATCAAAGTTTGACAAGATCAGTTCCAGAGACATCCATCAACCAGAACAGATTTGAAACCAATAAATGAATTTCTAAACTGGATGAGAAAGTTCATATGGTCACTGGAAGGTGAAAACCTCTTGAAACATGATGTGTAAATTTTTATCGTTTTTAATTTGCTGCCAAATGATTTTTCTATGTTTGCATGTGTGGCATACGGCTTTAGAGTAGAGTGTCAGGGACCACACAATATGATGACAGGCAAACAACACAAGACCTTTTCTACAAAATGTAAAATCTCACTGACGTTCACAGAACAAATTGAAATATTTGTGTTTAATAAATTCAGAAAATATGTGTTATATTATATCATTCAGATCAAAATGTGACACAATGTCATTAGGCACAGGTTAATAAAACATCATCACTAACTTAAGTAATGAAAGTTATAAAAACAATGTCACTCTATAATCTTGTACCCTGTATCAAATTACTTACTCTATCAAACGATCTACCAAAATCAATAAAAAAACATCAAGACTTAGAAAATTTTCTATTTCTATTGCATTTAAAACGTTGATAGCATTCGGTTATCAGATAAACTAAGATAAATTCTAATTGATTTTACATGTGACTGAGAGAGTGAGTGATCTGATAGCCAAAATAACCATTGAGCACTTCAGGGAGGTAGAAATGTAAATCTTGAGCAAAACAAGTGATTGAAAACCTTTACATCTTAAAGGCTTATTCCTATCAAAAATATAAGACATGTAATAGAAATTGGTGAAAAGTGTCTGAAATGGAAGTTTTGGTTAAGATTTTGTAAAATACTGACTAATTTATATTATAACTCCATTTGTAACATGACATATAATTGTGTCCCTTGCTTCTTATATCCCCATTTGTAACATAACATTTAATTGTGTCCCTTGCATATTATATCCCCATTTGTAACATTTACATATAATTGTGTCCCTTACTTATTATTTCCCCAATAATGTAACATTACATAAAATTACAAAGTCATTCCTTGCTTATTTACCCCTATTAGTATCATAACATCTCAGAAAGTTTTTGGGGCATCAGAACTTAATTCTTTTTCTTTAGTTTTAGGTCCTTTTTTATTCAGGGAGGAAATAAAACTTTTCTGATTTATAACTGTTACACTTTATTTACAAGATTTCAGTGCTTTGTCATTAGGCATTTCTACAGGGCAACTTTATTCCAGTTTTAAATCTATCTCACAACCATAAAGCATAAAACATAAAGTTTATGAAAGATTAATGTAGCAGATAAATGATCATCAAAGGAAACTATCTTGGAAATAAACTCAATGTCCTGGCATGAAAAGAGTAGGGTCTTAAAATTTGCTTGAAAAAAAAACAACAAATGTATATAGTTATTATAACAGAGAAAGAAGAGGAGAAATATACAAAATAAAAAATAACAAAGTAATTTGCTTTTGGTTTATGCATGTCTCATTATAACTGATATACTACAAGTCTTAACAAGAGCTGTCACATGACAGCATGCTCAACTATTCGAAAGCTTGTTGGTAAAATGGGGTTTTTGTCTAAGAACAGGAGTATTGTGTAATTGTCTATAAGAATTAAGGTCAAAGATATGAAACTTGTTCAAAGACCTTTGTAAATGTACATTGCATTCAAAGCCTTACTCTGGATTCTGCAAGCCAACTGGAGGGAGGATGGGGGATAATTTCAAAGAAATACATGACCTTGTATATTTGATCATGAATAATTTTGTAACTTTTCAAAATTGATATGTATAGAATTAAAAAAGCATGACCACTGCATGCTGCATAATTATTCTATGACATTTCAAAAGAAAGCCATTTTGAGTATTTCCATATTAGTCTGGTAAAAACTGTGACAAAATTCATAGATAAATATGTCAAAACTCAAAAACATTGGTGAAGATGTTGATAGTAAACATTCATTTTAAGTTTCAAGTCAATTTGATAGTATTCAAGATATCTCACTTCATAAAAATCTTTAACTCAAATTCTAAGTTAAAAAGGGGCATAAATCTAACAAAAATCAAAACAGAGTTATGGGGATTGTTTCCTCAGGTGTAGATGTTGATGGTGGACACATAATTTGAGTTTCAAGTCAATACCTTTGAAAGTATTCAAAATATTTGCCTTTATAAAATCTTTTACCAAAAATTCTAAGTTAAAAAGGGGCATAAATCTGTCAAAAATCAAAACAGAGTTATGGGGATTGTTTCCTCTGGTGTAAATGTTGATGGTTAACATATAGTTTGAGTTTCAAGTCAATACCTTTGATAGTTTTCAAGATATTTGACTTTATAAAAAACTTTAACCAAAAATTCTAAGTTAAAAAGGGGCATAAATCTGTCAAAAATCAAAACAGAGTTATGGGGATTATTTCCTCAGGTGAAGATGTTGATGGTAGTAGACACATACTTTGAGTTTCAAGTCAATACTTTTGAAAGTATTCAAAATATTTGCCTTTATAAAATCTTTTACCAAAAATTCTAAGTTAAAAAGGGGCATAAATCTGTCAAAAATCAAAACAGAGTTATGGGGATTGTTTCCTCTGGTGTAAATGTTGATGGTTAACATATAGTTTGAGTTTCAAGTCAATACCTTTGATAGTTTTCAAGATATTTGACTTTATAAAAAACTTTAACCAAAAATTCTAAGTTAAAAAGGGGCATAAATCTGTCAAAAATCAAAACAGAGTTATGGGGATTATTTCCTCAGGTGAAGATGTTGATGGTAGTAGACACATACTTTGAGTTTCAAGTCAATACCTTTGATAGTATTCAAAATATTTGCCTTTATAAAATCTTTTACCAAAAATTCTAAGTTAAAAAGGGGCATAAATCTGACAAAATTCAAAACAGAGTTATGGGGATTTATTCCTCACCTTTGATAGTATTCAAGATATTTGAATTTATAAAAAACTTTAACCAAAAATTCTAAGTTAAAAAGGGGCATAAATCTGTCAAAAATCAAAACAGAATTATGGGGATTGTTTCCTCATGTGTAGAGGTTGATGGTAAACATATAGTTTGAGTTTCAAGTCAATACCTTTGATAGTATTCAAGATATTTGACTTTATGAAAAACTTTAACCAACGCAGACGCCGACGCTGGGGCGAGTGCAAAAGCCTCGATCCTTATTCTTCGAATAGTCGAGCTAAAAAATGTCCTCCCTAGCCCCTAATTCCCCTACATTTTTGTTAGTAGGATGCAGTAGTTTTCATACTGATCCACATTTCTCAATTTCTCACTTACATTTTGTAAAGATATTTCCAAATTTTAGAACAAAAGAAAGATAGTTTTACACCATCAATTATAGGGTAGATATTGAGAGGTCATGTTAATACAGTCATAACTTAGGTGAAATATACTAGGATGTAAAATATAGGTACTCACAACAATTAAATTTTTCAACATATTTCATAATTCAGTCCATACAATGACCAAAATCAATGCCCCCTCCCATTATTTTTGAAAATATTACCTTTACAGTATGTTATTGTCCAGTTTATTAAATTCAAGAGTTACTGCCCCTGTGGCTGCGAACAGGCATTACAACCCTGTTACCCTGCAGGTACATTTTTCTACAAAGGTAAATTAAATGCTGCCGTGATATACAGGCAATAAAGAACAGTTAATTTTCTCTGTAGATAAAACCATGATAAGACTTCATCAAGTTACAAGATTTGTTAACATTTCAGCAGTAACGTGAGCTATACAGACCTGAGGCCTCCTGTCAGAGGTAACATAATGTTAACATATTATGTTTACACAATTGCTTCAGACTTCTACACCCAAATTTATTTTCTCAAAATCTACCTACTTTTTTTTTGTACCAGCTTCTTCAATGTGGTTACTGTCAAAAATCCACAAGCAGATTTAGATTCTATCACCTAATGGGGCAGAGACTCCAAACTTATAAGGTTTTCACTGGTGTACAATTTATGACCTTTCTGGCATCCACATTTAATTGAATAGGTAACTTTTTTGTTTCAAATTAAACTAAAATAAGGTTTACTAAAATATGTTTTATGTATTTCATTCAAAC
This sequence comes from Saxidomus purpurata, assembly GCA_022818135.1. Taxonomy (NCBI): domain Eukaryota; kingdom Metazoa; phylum Mollusca; class Bivalvia; order Venerida; family Veneridae; genus Saxidomus; species Saxidomus purpurata. The sequence continues at coordinate 6,575,140 of JAFMSR010000016.1, forward strand.
CTTCCATTCTACATGGTCAAATATTGTCTCCAACACCAGAGTCCAGTATTGAGAAATTGACCGTACTTAGTATATACTGGAAAACAATAAAAAGACACTCAGCCCACAAGTGCCTCTATCAGGATATGATGGAGACTGTAATTTTATAATAGATAAATGACAACTTAGTTACACCATGTTAAAAATGATGACTTATATAGGCAAAGATTTAGGCCTATCTTGTAACTATAGTACATTATAATTCAAACTGTCAACAGATGGAACCTTTCATATAAAAATTACAGTCTGGTCCCTATATTCATTTTTTCGAAACAAATATATATAACAAAAACACATCAATGTCAAAGATATACGCTGCTTCCATCCACACATATATCTATATTTTATCAGTCCCAGTATATCTTACTGATACAGATCTCTTTGCAAACGTTACCGAGTGCAAAAGCATGTGTATCAAATGCGCACGCATCTGGTAAAGTCATCTTAGAACATTCAGTCTAGATTCTCAGACAAAATGCACACAGCGTAAAACATTAGTTAAAAGTACATGAGGCATAACATGTTAAAAAAAAAAGATTTTTTTTTTATTATGTTTCTGTTCTTAAATTTTCTGATTATATGCAAAAAAATTCCATCATTGCAATTACACATCAGACTATTCATCATATATAATATCATATCATTCAATGTTATGTCTTATGTCATTAATGTTATGTCATTATTATGTTACGTATACTTTACAAAACATGAACAAAATCCTGGCCTGAGTAGATGCACTAAAAATTGGGCAATTTTCTTGTGACAAAAATTTTGCGATTTGTGAGCAGACGGACTTATTCGCGAATTTTTAATTCGTAAAAGGAGAGTTATCTTATATATATAGTAAATCTATGTGAAATGAATCTTTTGTGAGATTTTTAAAGAATTTAACTAAGTGGAAAACTAACGAAAATAATAGAAATTAAATAATCACAAAAATCAACTAGTTTACAGTATTTGAAGCACAGATTACTTTAAAATAATTTAAATAGATCCTTATTTTTAAATCTTATTTCAAGGTCATCAATCCCCCCCCCCCCCAAAAAAAACAGCCCCTCTCAAGCCCCTATATCACATAAAACCCATCAGATGTAAAGAAAACTGCTGACTACAAACTTTTGAGCAAGAGAAAGTCAAAGTTCCATCAAGTGATTCATAACCATTATGAACATCACTCTTCCCTCCTCCTAAACACTGTCTTGTAACAGCAGCCTTGAAATTCAAACATACATCCCAAACAAGCTGACTAAATGTCTCCCTAAAGAACTTATAATATAGGTCATTTTACTTATTTATATGACTCATCCCAATCGCGTTGTCTGCATTTTGTCAGAACGGCATCTAAATATCCCTAAATTCAATATCAGCACCATTGCCTTGAGTACAATGATCCCGTGAGACCAACTGTAAAGGAAAAATCACTTCTCCAAAATACTTATTTCCTAATAAAGTAATTCTTGCCATTAAGGCAAATCTAATTTGGATGATCAAACAGGTACTAGACAAGATAATATAGACTTATTTTCATTTTAACCGACATGAATTGCAAAAGGCGAATTGTTTACAGTTGTCTTTTTAAGACCAGAACATTTGAATGCATTTTCTGCAGATTGTTATTTTCCAAAATAACCTATTGCAAGGTCGATATCATGTGATATTACTGTTCATTTTGCATTTAAATGACATCATATGATAAAACAGTTTCTTTAATTAACAAATCAGATATGCAGTTGATATGAACCTGAAGCAAAATTATTGACCCGAAATCCCACTTCCCTGTTTCTTTGTCATAGATAATAGGAAAATAATTGTGTAATTAATATTTAATGATGAAAGATAAACACAAATAGAATGTTTAGCTTTAATTGCATTTTCAAGGGAGACCCCACCCACCTTGCTTTCAAAATCAGAATGTCAGAGTTCTAAATTATCTTGCAAAGTCTGTTACACAAAATTTCAACTAGGTCTTTTAATAAAACCATTTTATCAAACTCATATGATCACAAAAATCATAGCCAAACAATCTTTGAAAAATACTTTTTTAAAGCTGTCATTCTCAGATTTCTTTGGACAGTCTGAAAGTAACAAAATTTAGAATGAATCATCACACAAAAAGGTTCCAGTATAAATTCCTGTAAAGTTCTTCTGTATTTTTTAAATTATACGCTTCAAAGCCTCACAAATTCTTCTGAAATTTAATAATAACCGAGCCGAGTAGCTCGCCAACGTTTTCAAAATATTTTCTCAAGTAGATTTTCACTTGTGTTGCTCATTCTCACCATTACTTTACATTTTATGTTTTAGTATATCATTTTGGAGAAATTTAATTATTTCACAAGTGGAACTCCTTTAAAGAAAATTAATTGACATCACAGCTAACTGACTTTAATTATTATTTAATAATCTTATCCAAGGATAAAATAAAAATAAATCTACCTAAGTTCATTGGTTAATCCATACTGCCACTATAATAACCCTTACTAAATGATGTATCAAACTGTACTAATTACGGAATAATTACGTTTCTAGAAATTTATGCAGATATGTCATAGCATATGGCATCACATACAATTAGTACCAAATTTGCATAATCTATGCAAGAAATACTGTTAATTATTCAAACTAATGACTTGTCACTAACTGTTAATTGAATGGTCAGTATTATTCATGTGATGTTCAATCTGAAGTATGTAGCTCGTCACATCCAGTAACTACTTTATATTACATGGAACAAATTTCTTTTCTAATTTTCCACCATTTAAAACAAAACAGCAATTTATTTTAATACGTCATCAAAATTCCATGCACTGCCATCATTAACAGCTTTTCATGGAATTTCACTTTGATCAAAATTAATGTTATTTATATTTTATTTCTGCAACACAGTGTAATAAAGGTTTCACAGAAATTGGCTTGAAATTTTTTAAAGAAACTCTCCAATACAGGTGAAGAAAACTAAGAGTTATTGGGCCTAAGATATTCATGGCATGTACCATCTGTTAATTGGCCATTAAATGGTCATCATCCAGAATCCTGAAGATAAATAATTGATGACTGGTATGTTTGTGGAGGTAGGATTTCTGGTAACTAAGATGTAAAATGCATTTTCAGCATCATTATCGGAGTTATTAAACTGAAAGATGAATCTGACCATGTCAAGTTATAAAATTAATGAAGTTTAATCAAAGCACTAAAAGAGTTGATTACTTTTATGGGGAAAATTTCAACCAAGCTAAGAAAACAAGAGATTCAATTGATTAGTTACAATTTCTTGAAAAGACAACAGAAAACGTTGATTCTCACTTAGTTTTAGAAACTTAAAACTTAAACTTTATTTTTCAATACAAAGATTTTCTTCAAATTTTAATTTCATTAGAACACTAAAAAATTCATTCCTCCAAGCACCAAGTACCTATGAGTTATCTCCCATGACAATAATGGCAATTTATTTTAACTATATTCCTGGAGGCCAGTTTTCCGCAAACTTTAGAATCATGGAATACCATAATTACCTATCTTACTTTATTTATTTTTTTCACTTTTTTCTAAAAACAACTAAATATCCCGGGGAATCTGAGTTCAACATCATCCTCAAAATGCTAACATTAATAGGCGTGAAAATTAATGGGTTTACAATATATCACTATTTTTTAATGAACTCTTCTTCCATTGTAAAGTTAACAGTTCTGGGAACAGAGTAATCAAAGATTTATCACCTGATAATGTCTGCAGATCAGATAATGAGAAACTGACCACTACCACCAGATTAAGATGTGAGATAAAGGAGAAACTATTCACTGCCTCATGGAGAGACTAAGGAGAGATTTATTGACAGAGACAGTAATCTAATGTTTATTTTACAGGGGCCACATGGGGTCAGTCAATCTGGGGCTCAAACTGACCACTTTATACTTGTTGACAAGGCAGATAAAATTGCAAGATAAATGTAAAGTCTGTTTGACCTCTCCCCAGGAACTGTTATCTTTTCATCAAACTGGAATTGAAGTCAATTGACAGTATCTTTGAAGATTTCTGAGAATTTCCAAGTTTGATTGCCAAACAACATTTGTCAGTCCTTTATTTTTTGTAAAAGTTATAACCCTTAGACAATTCAGAAACAATACAGTACCCCAATTAGGGTGCCAGTCTGAATCTGTCATGAACATAATTAGAGCTGGCTTTTACCAATCCGAAGCCTTTCACCACTAATAAGTTATGGAAGCATTTTTAACACACCTAAGTACTAATGTCTGTGCGAAAGACATACCATTTCCCATTACACATTGTTACAATGCACATAGGCTTTTACAAAATCAATTTTGCTGTTCTCATGCACAAAGAACTCTCAAGTCTTTTTTTTGCTCAAGGACATCTTTACTCCATGAGTTTCTTCATTTTATCCTGTGATGTCATCTCTATTCTTCCTTTGATCTAGCTGGGTACAGGATATTAATTTGCCTTCCAAAATCTAATTATCCAAGAACCTCCAAGAACCTGGCCAATTAAATGTTTGTTTTATCTTTCTATTCATGATGTAACCAAGAGATCCAGCAAATTACCATCATGAGTACTGTTTGTGTATTGTTTATATAGTTCTACCATTCATTTACAGAAGATAACAGTATCTCCCAGGCTAGCCTTGCCACCAGGCTAGCCTTGCCACCAGGCTAGCCTTGCCACCAGGCTAGATGATAAATATATTTCATTGAAGCTCCAAGCAAAATATTTACAGCCTTTTTATTTCTAACAGGGCATAATCATCTTCTTTTTTGGCAGCAAAGGGAGTTAATTCAGCAAAGGGAGTTAATTGAGTAAGAAATAAATGGTCAGATAATCATAAAATGAAATAGTAAATGTGAGGACTGAATACCAGTCTACTCTCAAAGCCTTTTAGTATTTTGGCTAACTTACTGGGTAACTAAGCAAAACTCCAACATAGAATAATTTTCCAACTAGATACAGTTATTTGTAACTATGACCTTGACATTGATCTGAGCAGGTCAAAATAATCGTGAGCATTTTCTCTACAATGAAAGCAAACGTTTGTGACAAATTCCTTAGAACAGAGAGGACTTGGCGTTTTGATAGTCAGAAGATGCACATCACAAAAGGTAGCATGTCTCCCCGAGGGAATGGGATGAGGCGGGGATAAAGCTATCATAACACAATTATGCTTTACCTTTAAATACAAGTTTGTTATCTGTTTTTCGGAACATTAATTACACAGAAACTATGGCATTTCTAGTCTATTCAATATGATGCATATTTCATAACTTGTGTATAATCTATATTCACAACTGTCATATAAAGTTTGATTAGCAAATATCATTTAAGATTAATGAATTATTCAATACTTTATTAAACACTTGTTCATCAAGTTTCTACAGGTTCTTCATGAAGTTTCTAGAATATCAATAAATGTAAATGATTAGATGTAATCTGTGTGCTTTCTAAAGCATTCGCAACCACTCTATGGTGTTCTACTATAAATACTGTAGCAGTAGATACAATTAAAGTTTCAGGTAGGAAAAACTGATGAAGAAATTCATATTACTTTACCAACAACTGCATCTTATCAAAATATCTGTTCTGAGTATATGTCAAATTTTGAGTTAAGTGTAGACCGTGTTGGATATCTCTATGTACAGTGTTTGATATCTCTACAACCTTTGATATCTCAAAATACAATGTGTATATATCTCCAAAACACTTGAAAGCTACAAAACATCTGATGGCTGACAGCACAATGCATGCATGTACCTGCATAAAGTTTGATATTTCCACCATTTCTGACATGGTAATTTCCAAATGTTTTATATCTATACACAAAGTTTGATATCTCAACAACTGTGCATGGCCAAGTAAAGTTTCATTGAACTGACTCCCCCATGGAAATTCATAGTAATGCATAATAAGTCCATTTAAATATCATTAAAGGGCAATAACTCCTTTGACATAGTTATCAGAGTTGAAGAACATTACAATGGCAATGAATGGACAGGGTAAGTTTCAGTGAAACATGAAAACACAAAGTAACACATTTGACAGAATTTTCGGTCAAGGCAAGCTGGAATGGACCAGAAATGACATGAAAGACTGGATGGACACAACTATAATCCTCTGTAGATAAAGTCAATTCCACTGACAGGAGGTTGGTAGTAACAAATCGCTACCACCCCTACAAAGTAACAACTACTGTCAGATTTGCACTTCAAAATATTTCTTTCCTCAGTAGTCAGAGGTCTTGGACAACAACAACATTTGAGACATCTCATTTCAACGAGTCAGACAAATAACCCAATAAGGAAGTCCAATTTAGTAATTTCATCCAAAAACTTTTGTACGTTCTCTTTGTCTAAAGAATCATCAGAAAAATTATGGAACAAATTATGAATTATGGAATATAATTATGAGCACTGCAACTCTTGGCGAAATAACTGATGCATTTAGTCAGAAAACAGTCTAGTCCTGGTAATAACTTGGCACCTGGAAAACAGATTTCGGTGCCCGAGTGATGATTATGAAAGCTTTGTTATAATTACTTACTGAAGCTACCGCTGCTTTGAACAGTCATAAAACATTCTTTTAGACTTGAAGATCAAAGTTATTTGATCACACGCTATTTTTCTTTTCATTGCAAAATTTTAAGATGTTAACTGTGCAATTCTGGCAGCTTCTAAACCAAATTTGATGAGCAAAAAAGAATATTAATAAGTCAGACAATTATACACAGTTACAATCATGTATATCCCGTACCTCATTACCCAGGAAAATGACCTTCAACTTGGAATGCCTTGTGTCCAAATGGAATGTAAGTTCCACATCTCACTGGAGGGGCCATCTTCATAAAAAAATTAAGTGGGCTTATAAGAATGACCTTGACCTCAGAGCTTGACCTTTGACTAGTAGTACACTTGACCACATGGGCTTGACAAAGATGACATCTGTCTCAAACTAAGAAAATGAGAAAACCAATATGACCTTGAAATATGACCTTGAACATCAAATGACCTTGTTACAATGTGGATATCATCTACGAAGGCCACCAGTCTACCATGAAATAAGCTTTATGAAATGCCTCTAAAAATCCATTTTTTTAAAAAAAAAAGGGAATCAACCTAGAATCTTCATAAATGAATTGTCTCTCCAACCAAATCTCATAAAAATGTCACTTAAAAGATAAGACTTCCATACAAAGTTTTCTTTGAAATTGAATTAATGAGAAGTTAGCCTCAGAGAAAAGTGATTATATATAAATTCCAATCAAACTTATGAATCTTTAATTCAAATAAAGTTACTAATACATACAGCTGAACTATACCCATTTAGTTTAAGAACAAAATTTACAATGGAATGCATGATGCATGGTTTTAATGGATCTGTTTATTTTCTCAGTTGCAGAAACTCTAGGTGCAGCTTATGTGAATCACCTATCACATCAAGAGTGCATCCCATGTACTCTAATCTTACACAAGTTATTTGGGTTGTACTAGCAGGATAACAGAAAGGTAACAGAAAGCCATTGAGAAACTGTCATTCTGATATACTTTAACACATCATTAACAATCCTCGTTATTCTGGCTAAGCTTGATGTCATGCTTGTGGTTTAACCAATCAGATCAGCAGACGGCTCAATGTCATGCTTGTGGTTTAACCAATTAGATCAGCAGACGCTCTCTCTTTTCGTCATTCGGGGAACGGAACGGGGTAAACTTGATGTTTATCGTAGGATTCGGGGTTTAAGTTAAAATAAAACGTACCTCGATTATTTTAAACATATAAAATTCTTAGAAATTAAATTCCAAGCTTTAAATTTACCTAAGGACACTTTTGTTCTTTTTTTTCCCCTTGATTTTGTACTAATTTAAACTAAAGTTGTATACAGTTCAACGATAAAAGCCAAGTTGCACCCCTGTTGACAGAATGAAATATTTTATCGGTACATGTATCATGTCATATAAAAATAAAGTTTTTCTCAATATTTGGTACAGAAATCAGGTTCAGACTATACATTGCTGATGCTCAAACCCCAAAAGAGCATTTCGAAGTGTGCTTTCCACATTCAAGAATGTCTCAACTAAACTAATTCAGACAAGACAATAAATCATGAAGTTAAAATATTTTGCTTACCTTATACAATTTCCATTCAACAGTACTGTTGATGCTCCGTTTTTTATAATAAATCCACAATATTCTGAAAAGAAAAAAGAAAATCCCAAGTTACACAGTGCGAGACAATAATGCTGCAGATGCTGACAATAGTGGGTGGTATCTAGAGGGAAAATCTCCCAATATTTCAACAGAAAAAAACAATGCCATACAAACATAAAAGTGATCAAAGTGTTCCCAACTGGAGCAGAAAATGCTATCACTGATAAAACAATCAAAGGGAAAATTGCATAACCCCTAATTAGTATCCTCAGATCAATGCAATCAGCCAGGACCCCTAGGGACCCACAAAGCCAGGGATTACACCCTGGTCTGTTAGTTTTTATTGAGATTATGTAAAGAGATACAGGGTTTGCATACTCATCAAGTATTCCCTGTATACAAACAATAGATAACAATATGCAATTACACAAACTAAAGCAGAAATTTCAGTCCAATTAACTTTGCCTTAATTATTGCAGTTTGCCTCCACTGAAATGTTTATGGCTACCATGATATTTACAGACAAGCATAAACTTTCTACATTCTGATCTTTATTTAATTCACAGACATAAAAACTTTCCACAGTTTACTGTTACCAAATGGTAACAATGAAACATTGTTGCTATAAAACCGATTTATGCCATTTATCCATGTTTTTATCTAATAAAACAACAGTTACTGTTACTCATTTTACCTCTAAAACCAGTCAAATAGATGACTGTGATTGGTCAATTTTAATTGTGAGCTTTATTTTAGCCAATTAGCCCAAAAGACAGACTGGTTTGTAACTTTTGCCCAAGAACATCCACTATGATGCACTCTTGACATATACAGTGAATCTATCACAAATCACTAAAACCAGTCAAATCCCTGACTTGTGATTGGTCAATTTTCAGTGTGATCTCAATTTTAGCCAATCAGCTGCCAGAAAGCAGGCTTATTTACAACTTTGGCCCAAGCACATCCACTGTGATGTACGATTGACATATACAGTGAATGTAATAAAAGTTTCAAAGACAAGTTTTAGCAGAAAACTGTCCATATTGTATGGTGCCTGAAATAGCACATTGGCAGCTGAAACAATCATGAGCATGCAAACAACTAATTCAATCTGTCCTGACCTCCAGCAACCACAGAATGTCCCTGTAGGCCCAAGAGTCAAAGTCCTCTACAATCAAATTCCTATTAAATAGCTTGATAATTCAGTGACCTAATCAAACTGGATTAAAGTTGTTTGTGAAACAATGTACCAATTCAATTATAGTCTCAAAGGGGTGTTGCCTAAATTCTCACCAGACTGCAAGATAAGCTAACAACAATATGTGATAAGTAAATTATACCATGCTGATAGCTGTATCCAACAGCTGATAACACCAGTATTGTTTAATGTACAAAATTAATAGCCTCTTCTTACAACACTGAATGATGGATTCTAGTTTCTAAAGGGAGATAATCCATAATTAAACCTCAGCAGTCGTGCCCCTTGTGAAGGAACATATTGAACCGATTTATTATCATGTGTAAAGGGAGATAATTCATAATTAAACCTCTGCCGAGTTGTGTCCCCTATGAAGGAACATTTTGTACTGAATTGTTATCATGTCTAAGGGGACATAATTTGTTATTAAACCTTGAAAGAGTTACTGCCGTTAAGAAGGTATGTTTGTAATGATTATTGACATTATATGCACCAACTCTGGGAGAAATGGAAGAAAACATTTAATTCCGCACAAAAAATTCTGGGTATGTATGTGGACAAAACACTAATTTGGAATACGCAATTAGATAAGATGTGCTAAAAGTTAAACACAAAGTTATATCTGCTAAAAAGAATGGTATATCTTTGACTTTTGAAATGAAGAAAATATTTTATAACGCCTATATTATGTCAACTTTTGATTATTGTTGTACTATATGGGGGAAGAGAACCCAATCCACCATAAGTAAATTCTAGAAATGGGCAGCAAGAGTTATACTCAATAAAGCAGCTAATACACCATCTAAAGCTTTATTTATTGAATTGAAATGGTTGTCCTTTCAAGACAGGTGTAAATATCACACTGCTATTTCAGTTTTTAAATACTTTAAAAACATGGCACCAGATTATTTATCTGAATCACTGACATTCTCAAAAAATGAAAATTACAGACTGAGATCATCGTTACCGTATTTCCCCGCCTATAAGGCGATCCGCTTATAAGACGACCCCCCCACTTTGCCATGGAAATTGTGTGGTTTTGAATAGACTCTTTATAAGCGAGGCAATTTTTAAGACCCAGTTCTTTTATTTTCTTCAAAGTTCGTATGATTTCTAAGCTAATAAGTTAATTTTTTAATCGCCATTTTTTTAGTATTATAAACCAATCTGTGTATTGTCAATTCGGATATTGATTTTTTTGACACTTTGAAAAGATAATTGGGTAAATATGTGCCATGCTAATTAATCTTATGAAAACGTATGACAGCTTGTATATTTATTAAGGTGCGAGGACCCCAAAGTAGCGAAATTACGTCGTGTTTAAAGAAAAAAGGATCGAGATGGCAAAGTCAAAATTTTTTCATTCCCATTGTTACATTTCTTGGGAGTTATCACAAAATGTTTGCAAAAATAGCAAACTTTCGTATTTATAATTAAAAGTTGACAAAACAACCCCCCAACGACAAAAACCACAAAAAAACAACTTTCGGCCTTTTGTCTAAGCCTCTCGCTCCTTGACAACGGCGGAATTGCCGCTAATTTGGGGTTCCTGGGCCTCTTACTAATTATAAAGCGCCAGATGTTTTCATAATTGATTAATAGCGATGAAGTATTTACGGACGCATTCGTCTCAGAGTGTCAAAAATCAATATCCATTCATCCGATAGACTGATTTCGGGTTTCTTTCATACGCTTGTAACGCTGATTTGATAAATTTTAGGCCTTATCCAACCGAAAACTATGCTGCACCCTTATTTTCCAAGTTTACGTTCAGATTCTTTAAATAATTGCAATGGCACTTGCATCGACAGCGGGGTGAGTAACCCAGCCAAGACGGTACTGTAATTGTTCACTGTCGTCTGCACTAGACCTGCGGCGACATCGTTGCCATTTCATCACATGTGTAGGTTGTTTTTTTTTTGGTTTTCTTGTGGCCTCGCTTAAAGCGGCCTCACTTGAGGCATCGCTTTACCTTATCGGTATGTAATAACCTGGTTATATCACAGTATAAGACAAACTATTATAAAGATTCTTTCATGTACTACAGTGCGCAAATCTGAAATAATATTCCTACTGATATCTGCTAAGCTCAAACATAAAATTCCTTTAAATGCAGAAATAAACAGTACTTGTTGCATCACATTTTATTTGATTAATTTATAAAGAAATTTTATTCAGCAATGTTAGAATGCTATAGATGAACATTCAATCCGTATGAAAATGAATTAACTTACGAATAAAATGGTCTTTATTCAACTGTCATTGATTACATGTATTATTGTTTTTATTGTATCACAAATTAATCAATTATCATACACTGTAATTATACAATACTTATAATAAGTTTATTTCGAGTGTCTGTCAATGAGTGAATGATTGTGTGTAACTGGACAGTTTCAGTGTTTTGTCTCTTAATTTGTTTATAGAAGGCCATGTTGTAAATAAGGTGTATACTTTTATTTCTTCTCGTATTACCTTTTAAAATATGTCACCTTCTTGAAATAAAGAATTTTTTTTTTTTTATTATTTTTTATTATTATTATTATTATGATTCAATAGATGTGTATAATGGGCAAACAGTTCTGAGTTATGCACCTTTAAAATATTATCATGTTTAAATGTACAAAGTTTTGATGAAATACAGTAAAAATTGAAATTATATTGTCTATTAACTGTTGGCCATTGATGTAAAATGACAAAGTGGTTTTATTACATAGAAGCCCTATCCCTCAAACAAAAACTTGTTATAGGTAAGAACAAGCAGCCCTTGGCAAGAAATATAAAGCAAACAAATGAAACACTAATACATAAATCCCTATTTGACAATTTGCTACAATAGTTCTTAGTGCGATCAATGCAAGATACATAAGTAAGGCAATGTAATAGTTACATATCTATGAAGATAACCAACTTTGCTCATGCAATAAAAGCATTCATAAAAACAAAAATAATGTGTTTCGCCAACAAATAGGTGGTACCTCTACATTACTAAAATCCAATTTAGTAAGCGTTCTTATCAATAATCCAGTGCAGGTTCAATAATATGCAATTTTATATTGATTCAGTATACTCTAAACTATTACAGTCTGATCCATCCGTCTGCAGCAGCCGCAGCAGGCTGGTAACATTTTCCAAAAGCTGCTGGTCGCCAAACTTTAAAGGTTACTCTCCGCAGTCTTTCAGCAACTTGACATTATGTTCAACAGGCTCTCACCCTCAGAATTTAGTGAAAAACAAAAATTCTTCTATTTTCTCTAAAATGAACACATTTTAGAACAAATTATCCAATAAAAAGGTTCGAGTATAAATTCCTGGAAAGTATTTCTGTATTTTGTAAATTACACGCTACCAAATTATAAAGCATTAGAAATGCTGTTGAAATTCCACTACAAACATAATTTCATGTTATAGTGTACCGGTGCCGCCAAACGATGCAAGCTCATTTCAACAGATTTTCTCAAATTGCTACCTAGATTATTATTTGTGTTGTTGATTCTAGCCATATAAACTTTCACATTTTATGATATTTTTTTCTGGACCGACAGCTTTTACAAGAGTTTAGAATAATCGTAAACCACTCAGAGAGTGATATTACACCAAAATCCCTTTGGTTATTTAGTGGTCTTGCACCTGTACAGTTTAACACAGTAAAATAATTCTTCCAACATCTGGTGCATTTGTACATTTCTTCCAGTGAAAACTGATATTAATACCACATTAATGGATATATTGATAAATTTTCAAAAGCTGAAAAAACGATACTTTTCATGTGTCAATTAAGGCATTGTAGCTGTAACAGGCTAGCATTCTTTTATGAGCAGGTAATGGGTAAAATTTTCAAAAAGATTAACCACCCCATATCCCCCACAACTCTCTCTCTCACTTCTTAAATCAAACTTTCTAAGAGCTAGAGCCTCATCTCTTTCCAAGTCATCTCAAATAAACCTTAAGAAAAGACTTCATGCCGAAGTAATCCCAACTTGATCTGCAAAGTGTCTGTAAATGTCACACTTAAACCCCCCAGCAGAGCAATCTGGAAGTCACTCTGACATCATCAACAAGACAAGTGTAGGATGTAAGAAAAGCTGTGATGTCACCCTTGGATGCCATCAATGTGACAGAAGAGGATGTGGGTTGCGGAATGTATTGACAGTTTCAGTGCAGCAGGCACGTTTTACAGTTTTAATGTACGCTCTCCGATGCCACATAAAATTCAAGAGAAATTGCAGCTATACAGCACTGCTCCAATAACAGGTTCTGTTAAATAAATTGCAGAAGTTTTAATAGAATCCTTGCATTATTAAAATTATCTACATAGTATTTTATTACACTCTCTTCTTTAACTGAATTCAGGGTAAGATGTCAGCAGCTACAAAGTGCTGCCACCTGTCTTAGCATCCCAAGCAAGAATTCAGTGTGAAAATTATTTTTGCAGTACAATTCTGAGACTGAAACTTTGCCCTTTCAGCGATGATCAAACTTTCCATGACAAATTTTGAAGACAAAATCTGTAATTTATAGAATGGGACATGTCCTAACCTGGTAAGAACAAAAGAACAAACATCTTGCAGTCTCATTTACTAGAAAGTCCTCAACTAAAACAAATCACTCCACCTGAGCTGATGTATTATTCAGTAACAAGTCATTTTCTGGTATTTACTGGCACAGGGTAATATATTATAATAATCTGCCAAGTCCGCTAATAAATGTAACATTACTATATGAGATCAAAGGCTTTCGTGCTGTTACCACTGATGGTAATAATTCAGTTACAAAGTAAGCATTTTATTGCATATCAGAGAAATGATTGCCTTCAAGTATCCTTCACATAAATGAAGGAATAAGGAACACCAAATTAATTATATTGGGTAAATAAAATGTAAGACCATAGGTAAATTTGTACTCTAAGTTACTTCAAGCATTCCTTGTCATAATCTTCCATAAATATCTAAACAGTTAAATTAATTACCATGTCATTGAGGCTGGCATCAACCTCCATGGTCACTGACTTGAAACAACTGTAACCTCTCATAGATTGATAGTCATTAAGGTTCGAGCCCTGCTACCAACCGTGTCTCTTTGTGAGATGGTTGAACAATGGTTAGGTAAACTGTCCGCCTGTTTAACATGACCGAAATACAGTTGAAATGGGTTTTAAACTCATACAACAACAACTATATCAAGGTTGGCAAATTGACCTCAAGTCCCACACTTTCAGGATTCTCTTTCAACCTTAACTGATAAAATTTTCTAAAATGTACTTGTTCATCTTTAAGTTTCACCATTGTTGTTAGAGATGGACATAGAATATTTAATGCCTGAAAAGCAGTATGAATTGCACGCCTGTATTAATAGTTTCAATTACTATTTTTAACAATATTTTACTAAATTGTTTTGGCAGAACTGGCAAGAACTAGGTCTCAACAAAAAACCTGCAACTTTTTCACTTGACAAAATGTAGGAGATTGCATTTGACCAAGACTAATATTTCCTATGTTTCGTCTCTATACATTACACCATACAATGTCTTCAGGCAGAACTGACCTTTACAATTATCAGACATATTGTTCTACAATTACCTCCGGAACATCCTGGCTACAATCTCAGACCAATTAAATACAGCTCACTTCCAGACTGGTATACTATTTCTGACAGCGATAATGTCCAGTAAAACTGGCTACAATGACACCAGTCTAAGACAGCTTCTTACCTTGTTAATTCCAGATCTAATAACTCTAAATGGAAGAATGTGATGATATCACTGGGTTTGGTAAGTCAGATGCTGGCAATGGCATTTTAGAGACAAATTAGGCTAGACATTGTCAAAAGTGTAAATCAAAGCACTGAAGGTACTGAAAGACAGCTTTTTTTTATTAAATTTATTTATAATTGTTTTGTTTTTTTTTTTGCTTTTACTTTTTATCTGTGATTTGGTCATTGCTATTAACTCAACCAGAAAAAAAATGGAAATAAATGTTCTTGAAAAGACCTGAAATCAGCAACTTTTGTAAAATGTTAACCTGATGACATAAGCGGTCTAGATACATTCATTCAATTTTTACCATTTCTTTTAAAGTATAATGTACCTTGCTTACAATATAGATTCTATGCACCTATGCATGTTCTTTAAGTGTGGATGCAGGTAAACAACAAGTCCAGGAACACAAGAAATTTGAAAATGATTGAAACACAACAAGATGCCAGTCAACCTGTCAATGCCAATCATACACTGACCATAGCTTCATTTACAGCTTGATAGACAAGGTAATATTCTACCAGAAATCACTACTGGTCAATTAAAGCCTCCTGGAAGTATGACCACTTCTGTACAGCAGTAGTTCTGTAAACAACTACAAAACTTTGAAATGGAATTTTTACTGCTGTTTTGTGGCTATAATAAAGTTCACTCAAATAACACCTCCATCTCTGTCAAATGGCTTACTCAGCATAAAGGAGGAAATACTAAGCAATTCAAAATTCAAAATAAAGAAGTACAATAAAAGCAGAAAGTAACCAATGTTATCTAGACTGGTGTTAATGGCAGCCTCAACTTTCCTATCAAATATTTCCTTGATAGGTGTAATAATTTCTAAAACATTCATGCCAAAATCCAGTCACAGCATGAGCAGAAAAGTTTTACAAGGTTTTTCCTACAAACTATAATTTAATTAAAAGTTGATATCCAAGATGAGGGAGTGTATACTTGTGTCTGTAAGGGTGTTCAGGAGCACCATTGTTGAGTCATTGACTTGAAATCACTGTAACCTCTCATAAATTGAGGGCCATGGGTTCAAGCCCTGCACTGACCATGTCCCTTTATGTTGTGAAAACATTTCTTATGAAAGATAGGAGTCTGGAAATCGGTTCTTCCCAGGAATGATTGTTAGGTAATCTGTCTGCCAATTAAATATGACAAAACAACACGTTTTGAACTGGCGGTAAACTCCTACAACAACAACTTCAGGAATCTGCAAACCTTTGCAGAATCACAAATTTTCAGATATTGTCTCACAAAATGAGCATTTCAATGGAAGTGAGTTTTATGTTCCTTGTTGAACAGAACAAAAACACTCAATAAAGAATTTATATTGATCTTTCATGAATTGCCTTTTCAAATCCCTAACAGTTCTATACAAAAGATTATAGAATGACTGACTAAGACTACACAGTCTTTGCAGTTGCTGATGCAGGATTTAGACCCTATGTTTGTGGTTATATCCCTTCTATAATATGTAAACATAAGACTTTTATAAACTTTTACAATGGAATCTTCTGAATCTAATTTAGGCAAGTCTATTTCTTTAAATAGGGGTGTTTTGCAAGATTGCGATTGAAAAAGCTTACAACTTAAACCCTGATCAGCCGACACTGTATTCGTCCCCTGCAGAGTGTAGCAAAGATCCTGAGCAGATGACATTGTATTTGAGTAGCAGCTTAAAAAGGTATATGTTTTAATAGACACTTAGGCAAGGGCCCATGTTGCTATCAATTTGGATGAGTACAAATCACATGGAAAGATATGAAGAAGTCCTATGATATCTTGCCAGCGTCAAAACAAAAACAAGACAATGCGCAGGTTAGACAACATGTATATAAGATACAATGTGTACACTTCATTGCTACTGAATCCTGGGAGATTTGATATAAAGTGACACTAAAGGTTTGAAGCATAGGATTATCTGATAATACAAACACTATTTATTCAGCTGTTTCTCAGAGTTCACAGGCGAGCTCAGGGGTGTATTCAGGTAAAAAATTGTGGTACCTATTTGACCTGAGTTCCAAGAGCAAGCAGAAAGTGTAACAATGCTCAAGTTTTACTGAATGGTATCAACAAATATTATGATTTTGTGTCCTCATTTTAGTCTTATAACTGAGAGAATAAACAACAACAAGAGTGCAGACTAATCACTTCACACATAATCATTGAGAAAAGATCCAAACTCAAGTGCTCTAATCATTATCTTAAATTATTCCTCAGCACATGTACAAAGCCTTTACATACTTATTTTCTATGAAAAAGAAACAGATCCTGACAAAATACAAAATTTGCCCGAATACACCAGGCTCGCAGTAAAATACTCTAATAAAACCAAAATGAAACCAGCACAATTATAAAAGCTCCTTTTGCTTTAGTCTAATCACTCATGTTGCAATATAGGCCTTCAATATGGATATTTTGTCAATAAAAATATAAATGACTCAAGCTGTTACCTCATTAACACTTTCATCTTTTCAAGATAGAAATATATTTTATTATTTCATATATTAAACAATCTGTGTAAGAACCATAAAATAATAAGTTCATAATCAACCAGGTCATAATTTGGAATGCTTTTCTTTTCATTTTTTATCCCACAGAGAAACATGAAAGTCATCAGGTGGCTCTATGTACCTTATGTTTCTGGTTAAAACCCAATTATTCATGTAATCATAACACCTGTACTTAATGTAGACTGTGTTACCATGCATGAATCATAAACAATAGTTCTGTGATGTTTGAATATAGAACCAGTCTCAAAATGGCTGCTTAATGAAGTCATGCCCAGATACAGTTTGTCTTCTGGTGCCAACTGCAGACGATGATGCCATCAGAGCATCCATCTTGCAGGGTAAATGAGATAATAATTACACACTCTATATACCTTATTAACTTGATGGATTTTAGAATGTTCCTAGATCTGGTGTGGCGGATTTAAAAAAACAAAACAAACAGTGCTCTTTGTCACTCATGTGAATGATAGCTTCAAACCCACTGCCTCCAAATACACTGAGTGACTTTCAGTGCAATTTTGTCAGCAAGAGAAGTGTCAAGAAAATACTTCCAGATAAATGACTCTCATCAAATCCTTGAGACAGATGGGCTGATGAATTGCCAAAAACATCCCTCAAATATCCTGCTTAACTATTACCCATCATGTCACAATGACCTGGTTGGACCTAATAAACCACCTATTGAACAAAATTCAATTTTGAGAAGTGAACAATTTATGAAACAATTTTAAACTACATTTGATCCTGATCAACTTGAAACAGACATTTTCTGTAAGCCAGAAAAAAAAGACTAAATTTCTAATTTCTGCTATACTTTTCACAAATTTCCATTAATATGTTGACATAATTTCCGCCATCTTGGTAGGCAATGAGTCACATTGGTAGAACAATTGAGACATCTTAAACTCACAAGCACCTATTCTTTGTGACAGGACATGTCAATGAATTCACATACACAGACTATTCAGACCACTTGGTCATTTATTGTCTATTTCTCCAATTTATTGAAGACTTCTCAGACAAGACTGATAGAACTTGATGTCAATCACAACTCTGAGTCTACTCTTCTCTTTTCAATTTTCTTTTTTTTTGCCCCCAAGGACAAATCTAACAAATTCTCTTTTCCAAATCTATAGGGGGGAATATGATACTAAAATATATCCGCTAACAAAAATGTTCATTTTAAACATCCACAGACAAAAATAAGTCAATAATTTATGTTCTTAGCCTATGGCAATATAGTTTACAAGACATGTAGTACAAACCTCTAAAACTGAAGTTTCTTTAACAATTCGGCATGTGATTAGCTACATCTGAAACCACACTAACTTAAAGCCAATCAAAAGCTTGCTTATTTGTCAGCCCTTGTTAAGCCAGCTTACATTTAAGCAAATCTTGTAAAGGCAATCAAAAACAGCTTCTTCTTAGCAATCAGATGTCAGCTCTTGTTAAGCAAATCAAATGGCAGCTTACTTTTCAACAATCAGATGTCAGCTTTTGTTAAGCCAATCAGATTTCAGAAAACTTTAAGCTTATCAGAAGCCAGCTAACAGAAGGCCAATCAAAACCACAGACTTTTTCAGGTTTATTTTTGGCTTTGGATTTCTAAGTAACTTTGGGCTTATTCAAAGTTTTGGACACAAAAATCACATTCATAACCACAGGCCAAGTGGTACTGGGAATACCTCTTGGGTTCTCTTGGAAGATTTTCTGATTCCAGACCTTCTACTCTAGTGTTTCTTTAAGCGCTAGTCACGTCACACCTCCCTCCGTTTGAAAACATTTTCTGAGTAGATTTCTGAGTATGAGCACGTTGTCTTTAATTATTGCTCTGACATGCTGAAGTGCACATATCATATCCACTTTTAAGACTTAATTATGCAAGTTTCATCAGGTATAGATAATAATTTCCAGATTTATGAACTGAGTGGGCTGTCTTCTTTTTTTTATGATTTATCTATACAAAAAAAAAAACTAATAATATTTCAAAGACACTTAAATTGCAGATCAAAAATACGATACCATTTAAATGTCTTCTCTACGTGGCTAATAAATGAAAATCGTTTCATTGTTTGCTCCATTAAGATAAAAGTTCTGAAGCATTTCACTGTTAATAGACAAAAAAAGAAACATTCTGTAAGCACAATTGTTATTCAGAAAGTGTTTCAAATGTATCAACTGTTTCCGTATGGAATGAAATCTTTACATCTGACCATTCTAAAACTGTTTCATTATCTCTTTGACATTTTTTATGTGAGAAAGTTGGACTGCAGTCTTTTTTCCTCCTCACCTTATCTTTTAGCCTAAAGATTATCTTTTGGTCTGATGACTGCTTTGCTTGATTAAAGTTCAGCACAATGAAGAACAATATTCCACTTTTATTGCACCGAAAAACATGGAACACAATTAGAAATCTCAAACAGATTTGTAACAAAGATAGAGACATGAAGAACAAATGAATTTATCACCATAGGATGGGTTTTTACTATAAACTGAGGTTTTTACTATAAACTGAGTGCAGATGGAGCCTGGAATTTGCAAGAACGTCTCAGCAGGACGAACTGCAATTTGTGCAGGATTTTTAAGATTTAAGCGAATGAAGACACTTTTCTTTCATATTAAGACAATATTGATGAATTCTGATTGCATGTTGAAGCAGAAGATTAAAAAGTAACTGTGGAATTTGCAAATAATACTGTGGAATGATACAATGTAACTTTATACAATGTACCGTAATATGCATCATGTCAGTTTTCGCTGGAATAATTATGAAACAGAGACATTTTCTGTATGTTGAAACACCCTATCTATAACTCTAACGCCCCTCAGCCCATCCCCCTCTAACAATATCATTTTCTCTCTCAAATTAACAGTTTCAGCACAGTCATTAAAAAAATTATGACTGTGTGTGGATATCAATTTACTGTACTGTTTTTATCTCCATTAACGAATACAATCGCCTTGGTTATGTCATCCTATTCAAACAGGTTAATTAACTTTATTTACATAGGATGCTCATTATACTTTTAATTTTGTTTGACATCCATTTATCATGCCCAATATTGCATAAAAAAAAAAGCAAACAACCCTATATCCCAATATGCATATTCCCTAGATTCTATTTGTTCCATACAGTTAATTGATATACTGTCAAAACATTATGTACCTTTCATCAATATTAAAGAATGTAATTATGTAAAATATATACTGTAAATCAATCAATTTTCACGCCATATAATTTTTGTGTTTTGCCGATGTCGGTCTGATTCGTCAATATCTAAATTTGCGTTTTTAGCATAAAATGAACAAAAAGTAAGGATAAATTATTTGCGTATTCTTAAGATTGCGTAAAACTGGCCAAGGCAAATATAGCGACAATAAAATTGCATGCAAAAATAAGTTGGTTTAAAGTATTGTATAAGTCTACCAAGTTCTACCAAAGTCACTGATATTTTCACCATATCCTTGATGGAAAAAGCAAGGAAAACTGTTGAATGTTTTAAGAGATGGCAGCAGCTATCTTCTAAAATGCTGCAGGATTGCTACCTTACCCAAAATTAAATGTAACTTACAGTCCTGGAAACAAGTGACAATTGTGTTACCATGGCAACACCAAACTTTATTTCAAGGGACTATCCCCCTCATTCATTTCTGTTGCACAAACTTTCCTGGAGAAAATTGCCTGGCCGAAGCACTTTCAAACCCATTAAGATCTAGTGCCAAACAAAACAGATAATAAAATAGGTGTTTTGGCAAGAAATTGTGACACCAGCAATGGTTGCTTCAATGATGTATGACTCATTCACTCAGCGGAATACAGTCATAACTCTTCTATAACACTGCTATAAAGGTACCTCTTTATTGCGAGAATGCGTCAAAAATGTCAAGAAAATGTAAGTAGCCATCACTCATATTGTGTAAGATACAATTCTGACATCATGCTAGCAACATAATTATTTTAACAGAAACTTTAATCATAACCGCAGGAACTGGCGGGAACGTTAATGTCAGTAAAATGCAGATTATTTGACATTAAATCAATCTAAAAACCTTAAGTGATGAAGTCATGTGACATAATATGCATTACTGCCTGCAGGAAAAGGGCTCATTCATTAACTCCTGTACATTACCAGGTATTTTTGTGACGAGTTTGCAACCTGTGCTGACACGCCATGACGACATTGGGTCTGTTCATCTTGAATAACTTTGATTCTTCTTCTGTTTGTTAACACATCATTCCAGTTATCCTGACATATTAACTATGGTAATTAACAGTAATGATCACCAAATCAAATATCAGGAAAACTAGCATCAGTGAGGACTTCTGTTGCAAGAAAGCACAGAACATCCAATTTTATCAACTCTGGACACAAAAAACTGCTCAGAGTATATGAACCTACATGTTAAATGTTTGTACTGTGTTAATATGAGTATCTGAACATACATGTTAAATGTTTGTACTGAGTTGATATTATGTGTATATGAATCTACATGTTAAATGTTTGTACTGTGTTAATATGTGTATATGAACCTACATGTTAAAAATTAGATATGGGGGCTTCATTCACCCTAGTCTATCAACAGATGACCGAAACAAGAATTTATGTAGGTAAAGAAGTTTATGTCAATGCCGTTGATCTATCTGTATGGTAAGTGATATTTATGAAAAATTAGTACTGTAATGATTTTGGTTAGCTGACAGTTCCAAGGTGGTGACCCCTTCTTCTTCAATTTGTTTATTCTAAAGTGAGTATATTTTCTCAGCCTTTTAAAACAACACAACTAACTGAGGGTGTCTATATGACAACAAAGTCTACAGTTTGAATCCATTTGGCCAATGCATTGTCATGACAGAATCAAGTTCATTTTATAGACATCAACATCAATCGTTTTCTCTACTTTGTTAGGTTTAATTCTGCTTTCATTAAAGGTGTATGGGAACAGTTCTTAATTAATGTCCTTACTTCTTTCTAATCCTTTGAGTAAAAGCCTTGTTAATTCTTATAACTAAGTATGTCATAAGTTTTATTCAAGATTGACTTCAAAGAAGGAGTGCTAAATAATTAATCGTTTCTGAAATGTTCAAAAAATCAAATAGTTGATTATCTATCATGAGTGAATAAAAACGAATGAGGTGCTTGGACTAATCTTTTAGTAAAGTTGTGGAAAATGTACTCAAGTTCTAAGGCATTCTTGTGGCTTCATGTTTTTGTTAATATTACCTAACATCTAAAAACACTGCTTTTATCTTACCTGTGAATCTACTAGGTCTGTTCGGAGATTATTTTCCAGATATAAACACTACAATCCAGGTTTCCTCAGAAAAATATTCCAAAGCAACACTTTTTCAACAAAGTTCATCACATATCCAAAACTGTTCTCACAAACTTGGGCTGAAATCCAGTTCACTTTTCCTGAAAATACATACACACACAATGGCTAAAGTTCCAGCAGTTTATCACACACTGACAAGAAATAAACAAAAACTTTTACAAGATTTTGTCTGTAACTCAGCTCTTGCTGATGTGTTTTTGATCTGTGTGTACAAAATGCTTGCTGCTGAGCAGAGCCAGGTGTTCTGACCAATCAAATTGCAGTTTACAATTCCATCCAGCCAATCAAATGATGTGTTTTATATTACAAAAGGTAAGGTGATAACAATGAGTCTGCAAGAACTTTTTGTACTTTCTTGCAGAAATTTGAGAGCCTAGAGGAAATATTAAGATGCACATCACACCAGTAGAACATTATTTAAAGCCTGTACTAGAATCTTTACAGCAAAACACAATGGAAGAGCATTCAGGTATTGTTGTGTCTCTTCTGGCAGACCAGTATTGTAAATGAACAAAATTTTAGTATAGTATTTCAAAGCCATAGGTATAGCCATATTTTAGGCATAACAGACCTTTAATTAAATGCAACAAAAAATAATGGGTAAATAGGATGGGGGACAAAACAGTACAGAAACTGATGTAAACTATCACCTTGACTAAGAACACTTTCTTTCTATTAATGTTTTTTTCTTTATCTTTACAAACAATTGCACTAATTTTCTTACAAACAATAGAATACAAAAATTGATATTAAACAATCGTTATGAAGCATAAATGTATCATGTACACACTTTCATCTTCAAATAGGAAAGATTCATTTTTGGACCAAGGTGCATGAAAATCCACAAACCAAATTGCACAGGAAATTCATGAAACAT
This sequence comes from Saxidomus purpurata, assembly GCA_022818135.1. Taxonomy (NCBI): domain Eukaryota; kingdom Metazoa; phylum Mollusca; class Bivalvia; order Venerida; family Veneridae; genus Saxidomus; species Saxidomus purpurata. The sequence goes on from JAFMSR010000016.1 coordinate 6,599,013, forward strand.
TCAACAACAGGGCTATTTCTGTTATAAATAAATACTGCCTTGCAATTTCTGGAAATTATCTGGCACATTTTTTTGGCTGCATAAAATCATGCAGCATGATTCACAATAAAGCAAGGTTTGTAAACAACCAAACAAATTTTCAACATTCCTCTTAGCACAGGATAATTTCAACAGGATAAATTTAGAAACCACAAAGCCATTACAGTGACTGTCCCATTGTTTTACAAAATATCAGCCATACAAAAACCATGCCCGTATTTGTGTAACAGCAACAGATATTCTGGAATTCTGTTAAAATATGTCTCCACACGCTGTCGGAAATAATTTAAACAGCTATCCCATTAATGTAGTCCACAATTAACTGTGACAGGCACCAGCCTTTCCCTGGACTGACCTCTACAGTTGGCCTATTACCAGAAACGTGTATATATGCCATTTATTTCCCACCCTCCCACTGGTCCTTTATTACTTATGATAACTCTTCAATCATACAATAATCTTGTTATCAAAGGATACAGCAATATTGAACCTGTTCCAATTTCAGCCACAGAGGGCTGAGCAAGTGGGCCAACATTACTCCAGCATGTCACTATAGTCTATGTTTTTTTTTATTTTTACCACATTCAGACCATTCTTATGTTGTTCAGCAATTTGTGTATGACCTGTCAAACTTATATTGAGAACAGCAGCAGTTCTGAAACAATTATTCTCTGCTAAATGCAAACAAATGTCTGGCTAAGATTTATAAACACTGAGCCGGGGTACTGTCCAGAACAGTTAGATTACTTTGCAGTTGTGGTTGTAGCCAAATGACCTAAAGGGTTCTAACTTTGCGTAAATGGGTGATGCTGATAAATGGCACAGGTTCAATTCATGAAGTACGCCTTGAAAATCTATAGAAAAAATATTTTTAAAACCAGCATCCTCTGTGCTAATGAAGTACGCCTTTAAAATTTATAGAAATGTTTGCGTTTTTAAAACCAGCATCCTCTGTGCTAATGAAGTACGCCTTTAAAATTTATAGACAAAATGTTTTTCCAGCCAGAACTTTTAAAACCAGCATCCTCTGTGCTAATGAAGTATGCCTTTAAAATTTATAGACAAAATATATTTCAAGCCAGAATCTTTTAAATCAGCATCCTCTGCGCTAAATCTATGGCACTTTCAGTATGTCTATACATGATCTTATTTCACCAGTTGGTCTAACTGTCCTAGCTGCAACAGCAGCTTCTAGGGGGCAAATTTATTGTCCACCTCTGTGGTCGAATGCTTAGAGTTGCTGAGTTGAAATCACTGTAAAGTCTCACAGATTGCAGGTCATAGGTTTGAGCCATGCTACTGATCATGTCTTTTTATATACCAAGAAGAAAGTTGGCAGTTAAATTCCCATGAAGGATAGGGTTCTAGTACAGGTTCTACCCAGGAATGATGATTAGGTAAAGTAACACCTGCCACCCTGTAAATATGACCAAAATACAGCTGAACTTTAGTGTTGTTAAACTCAAGCAACAACAACAACGACAACAACAGTACCATTTTTCCACTTTACAATCTTATTACAAACATTTTAACTTCTACACAAACTTTTACAACATTAATAATTTTAACCTGAAGCTTATTTCCACTTTTTACTCACAATCTAAAGAAACTACTTAATGAAAAGTTTTTCCTTCAAAGTCATTTCCCAACATTTCTAAGACTTTATTTCACTTTAAGACTCATTTTAACATCTTCTAAAACTTCATATGATATTCAGGATTACAAGTATTTTTTTTCCACAGAGCAGGTGTTTGCCCTGATGCCAATGTAGAAAGACATTTTCATTTCAATTTACTCTAATAGCTTCTCTAGCAGGGGGGCTGGGAATTACCCTATTGCTATTATGTCTTGGAGAGGAATACTTCCAGGGTTCTGCCATTGCTTCATGGGAATTCTATGGAACACTAGTCACTATGCGAATTATCAAAGGGTAATAAAATCTGTCAAAATATTATGTTATGTAGTACACAAGATTGCTTTAAATGATGATGGCAATCATATTTACTTGTTTTATATCATAATTTTGGGTCTCTTATTCTTTATTATGTTTTATTTGCTTGCCTTGCTTCAGTAGCAGATTTCTGTTCCCATCAGCTATATCTTTTGATGGATAATTATATAATCCATTTAAACTGTGTCATAAAAAAACCAACACTAACTTCTGTCATAAAACTTTAATTAGAGTAATAAATACAAATAAAAGTTATACTTTAAGAGTTTGTCACTCACTCAGGCACTTCTGTTTAAGAATTTAGATTAAAAAACTTTATAAGCAAAAACTGATCTAGTGCCCTATCTTGTAAGTATATATTAGTTACCTATTTTGTAAATAGACATTAATGACCTATTTTGTAATACACATTATAGTGACCTATTTTGTTAATAGACATGAGTGACCTATTTTGTAACTAGGCATCAGTGACCTATTTTATAAATAGACATTACAGTGACCTATTTACTGTGACCTATTTTGTAAATAGGCAATACAGTGACCTATTTTGTAAAAAGACATAATAGTGACCTATTTTGTAAATAGACATTAGTGACCTATTTTGTAAATAGACATATTTATATTTAATGTGTATTTAAAAAATAGGTCACCGGGTCAGCTTTTGCTATTAATAATGATTATTTGAAATTCTGTGACTCATTTAGAAAAACTCCTTTTTTTTTAATTCAAATACCCATTTATAAATATTTATAGAAATTCTGATACCTATTTATAGAAACTTTAATACCTAGTTACAGAAAATTCTTACAGCTAAGGGAAACACTAGAGCAAACATTTACACCAAAACCCCACCCACTTTTATTTGAATTTTATGTTTAACCGGCTGAGCTTATGCCTCCAAAAGAATACCGTCATTTCTGCAGTTGTGCAGAAGGTATTTAAATAAAATTGTGAATCTTTGCAGGAAGTCACGATACTGTCATTTATGAGATGTAATCTTCCTTTGCGGAATGTTTAAAACCCTGCAGTCAGCAAGATTCTTATAAAAATGCTCTGAAAACATCTGACAACCGCGCAAAAAACTGCTGCAAACACCAACTGATAGAAAATAGATAGGTACGAACCCAAAAAAATCCTAAGCTAATATATATTTCACGAGCACAAAAGCTATGAGTATTTAGCCCTGCACAGATGTTTTGAAAGCCAAGTAAATGGCCAATAAGTTGTCATCGCACCAGGCATATAATGCACCTTTATAAATGTTTGACTGCTGACTGACAGCCCTGCTTTAAAACACCTGATCGTATTTTGCTTGCCAAAATATGCATAAAATATGTATCTCTCAATATGATAGAATATCAAGCATTTCTATCATCTAGTTCACTTTGTACTATATCAATGTAAACAAGTGTTTTTAGACTTTTTGCTCAAATATTTACAGCCTTGACGAGTGTAGATCAGGATCAGCCAAAATTTTCATACAGTCTGATCATTTTGATTTGATTTGAAGCAAATTTTATAAAGGTCCGTCCATAAGAGCAACTATGTTGGCTTGTATTTGTGGATGAGACCTTGGCATGTCTCCCATCATGCCTATACCAATCAAAAGTGTTTTTCTGTGTCCGAAATAGGAGAGATTTACCAGACTGCAATTGTCCAGCCAGTTTTTGCCAAAGATTGGATTTGATTGGTTGCCAAAAAGTAGGTCATGGTCTGCACTCATCAATATTTCAGGTAAATTTTATGATAGCACCCCTATAAATACTCACTGGTTCATTCCAAACTGCATCATGGACCAGTCCATTTTCAAATCTTTAGGCAAGTCAGGGCTAAGATATCCTGAGAATAATGCATATTGTAGTCAGACACTGCTAATGTGATGTAAGCAATAAAGTTGAATTAGAGTAAATTCTCTTCCCCCTGACATTCTATGAATCATAATTACGCAGAAAACTCCAGAGACTTTTTCAAAAATATTTCTTGCACTATTCAGCAAAATTCCTTTTTCATTACCGAACACTCACAAACAAGAAAAACCCTGAAAAGTGGGGGGAAATATGCCTTTCGGTAAAAAAAATGAAATATTTGAAATGCCCATCTATAATGTGGAGATGAAATAGATTTAGCAGGTATCAAAATATTAACAAACATTCATTTTGTGGTGCATGAAACCAGATAATAGAGGTTCTTTGTCAGATATAGACTGTATCTTGACAGGGAAACAACTGTTTCTCTCTCTCTTCAAACATTTACTGATTTTTTTTTTGCATTTAAAAAACACTTTTAATTTTATATATTTCTTTAAAAAATTGACATGATTATATGCAGAACATATAAAAACAAACTAAAGCAGAAGGAGAACAACTCATTATTTATGATCCGCCAACAAAGTTGTTTCTGTTTGTATGATCTGACTAAATTTCATTCATTTATTTTAATACAGTGCTAAGGCTTTGTGTGATTTCAAACTGATGTGCTTCAAAGAATTGTCACCTCTTGCAATATGTCATATCCACAACATGTAAGTGCTTAAATTTTACTACATCTTCAAAAGCAATACAATGGTCAACAATAACTTCCAACTTCACTAAACTGACATCTGCTACAACAATTTCTGCTAACAGACATTTTCTTCAACATTTCCCATAACTAACACTGCTAGAAATTACATTTTCATTAAACATACATTTTCTTCAACATTTCCCATAACTAACACTGCTAGAAATTACATTTTTATTAAACAGACATTTTCTTCAACATTTCCCATAACTAACACTGCTAGAAATTACATTTTCATTAAACATACATTTTCTTCAACATTTCCCATAACTAACACTGCTAGAAATTACATTTTCGTTTAACAGACATTTTTTTCAACATTTCCCATAACTAACACACTAAACAGACATTTTCTACAACATTTCCCATAACTAACACTGCTAGAAATTACATTTTCGTTAAACAGATATTTTCTTCAACATTTCCCATAACTAACACTGCTAGAAATTACATTTTCGTTAAACAGACATTTTCTTCAACATTTCCCATAACTAACACTGCTAGAAATTACATTTTCACTAAACAGACATTTTCTTCAACATTTCCCATAACTAACACTGCTAGAAATTACATTTTCGTTAAACAGACATTTTCGTCTACATTTCCCATAACTAACACTGCTAGAAATTACATTTTCACTAAACTGACATTTTCTTCAACATTTCCCATAACTATCTCTGCTAGAAATTACATTTTCACTAAACAGACATTTTCTTCAACATTTCCCATAACTAACACTGCTAGAAATTACATTTTCACTAAACTGACATTTTCTTCCACATTTCCCATAACTAACACTGCTAGAAATCACATTTTCACTAAACTGACATTTTCTTCAACATTTCCCATAACTAACACTGCTAGAAATTACATTTTCACTAAACTGACATTTTCTTCAACATTTCCCATAACTAACACTGCTAGAAATCACATTTTCACTAAACTGACATTTTCTTTTGCAACCAAAAACCAAGTTTGAATCAGATGCAAACTTGTTAAGTCACTAAAATTTTCACATCAAGACTTTTGTTATTGTTTCTTACACTTAAAGCTAACTATATTAAAGCCATTAGGAAATCTGGTTAAATGGAGAATTGATACCAACAAGCAAGCTTGTCCACAAATTACCATAATGGATATTTTCTGCTTGGAAGCCTGGAAAATAGAATCATAACATGTAACCATTATATCTGTGAGTACAGAAAAGGAAAAGCGTCTATTTACATATGTGGTCCTCGTGTATAAACAATGTCAGTGGGCATATCAACATTTGGAAGTCCACAAACATAATTAATCTAAGTGATGAGCAATGTGTCAATACTGTCAAACTTCTACACCTAATTACTTATCATTGATCCTGATTAGTTCAAACACTCAGCTGTCATTCCCCCATCAAGCTGATCTAGTTCAAACAGCCCCAGTTCTACAAACTTTTTCAACACCAATAATCCTAAATATGGACATTTTTATCTGAAAATATGTTATCACCACTGGGTGCTTTGACACAGTAACCACAGCTAACTTCTTTTTTTCTTAAAATGAGGTTAATAAATTTATCAAAATCACTGGCTCAGATTAAATCAAAAATTGTGAATAATCTGTTCAAATATGACCACTTTTCTTTCTGTATGTATGTATAGACAAAAGATAAAAAATTGAAACCATGATTTAACATGCAATAAATCACTGCAATGTGCATTTTGAGTTTATTCATTAAGGTGCAATATAAAAAAAGAGTCATACAAGAAATAATCTAATTAATCCATACAAAATCAAATATCTTCAGTTTATAAGCACTCCATGCAAGCTATGTACATTATCTTGCCAAAGACTTAGATACAAACTTTACAGAATATCAATTGGTATCCTAATGGTGGACTAAAATGACATTGTCCACTAGCAATACTCTGACACACAATAATTTTAACATTCTCCCTCCAACCTTCCTGCAACAAATGTCTGTGCAATTTATAGATTATCCCAGTCAACAATATCTCCAGTGAAATCTTGAGGTCCAATTTCTTCCTTGTCAAAACTAAATCAACCTAATACCTTCAATCTTCCTTATATGATACAGGAAAAAAATGTCAACCAGCCATAAAATCTCATAATGTTTGAAGATGTGACAGAAGATACCTAACGGCGCTCGCAATTCACCTTTTATATAATTCATCATATCTGTTTATACGAGACGCAGTAACATTATATTATTGTAAGACATTGAGTCAGTAGAAATCTGAAATCAATCACTAAAATTTTCCTGCCAATGTTTTCTTCCTTGCATTTTCTTAAATGTCTGAATCATATCACAATTCAATGACAATTTACGTTGATGAGTTTACTACAAGTATCACTGGACCCCGATAGAAATTTTGAAATGGATAGCAACAATGAATATGAAAGGGTTACCTCCCCTATCTTTTTTTCACCAACACAAATTTACTGTAGCAGAATATATACACCATCATGCTGTGAATGCATCACTGGTCATTTTGTTCTGCCCACTATACAGCTGCTCTTCAAAATTATTTACTTGTTTGATTTTATGGTACATCAGTCTGCTCTTTATATTTATACAGGGCCCACGCTGTCGTTCGCCACTCGAGCAATTTGGCGAAACTTCGATCAAAGTGGTGAAGAAAAATCGTGAGTGGCGAAAATAATAAAAACTCCTTATTTTAGACCGCCGTATTTGTTTTGTTCTAAATCGTAACCTCTCTTGATTCGAGATTGCAAAAATCGAAACTAAAACCCAGTCTGCTTCAATAAACATCTTGACAAGCGAGAAATGCAATCTGCAATCAATTAGCAACCAAATAATCCGTTTAATAATCGATGTTTACTCAACTATTAAATTGACAATAAACATTACACATGTCAAAACGCACATGTCAACTTTTAAATCGCTGTGTTGTCGCGCCGCTTTTGATTGGCTTAAAGTTTTTTTATTAACCAATGAAAGCAGATGTAACAAATGGTAGCGAGTAGGCGGTGCGGTATCGAGATTGACACTCGAAAACATTGTCAGTGTTTACGAAAAATAGAGCGACTTTGCTTTCGCTTTTCTATTAGTAGTTTCTATGCGATCACAGCGAAATGGCAGGGGATACGGCGACTATTTCGCCCACGTCACTCTCAAACGTGATCCCTGGTTTTTATTACGGCTGATTAGATGTTTGATGCCTTTAATTTCGGAGAATCATTCAATTAATAAATGAAATAATGAACGGTTTGATGATTTTGCAAACATTGTCGCCACCGTCTTATCAAATCTGTTTACATCAGGTTACAAACTTCACTGAGAAATGATTGAAGTGAGGCAATCTTGGACAATTTAATGTAAATTTCAATAGATTAGAAGGAAACTTACCAACATAGGACAACATTATAAAATACACTTTTTGCTTTCAAGGTAAACAAGCTTTCATTAACAAGGCAACATCTTTAAAAAAAGAATAGTTTGTATGTCTTTAAAAGTAAGGATTGGATTTGAAATGTAATCCTGTATTGGTTTTAGCAAATTAACAACACAGGAGTACATTTTAAAATACAAAACTTGCTTCAAAGGTATACACACTGTCTTTCAAAGGCCCCTAAGTATAGCTAGAATATCACCATTTGCCTTTGGGAAGTGAAAAATTTTCACCGCACCACGTCGCAGGAGTGGAAACCCCTCCCTATCACTCTGACCGAAAAAAAGTGGCTCCAACTTTTTTCAGCCCAGTGTGTGCCCTGTTATAGAGAGGTAAACTGGCTAGGAGTCTTTTCACACAATCAAAACAATATTCCCTTCAGTGCTTTGATAGCATTTTCATAGAATTCATCACATTTCCTACTTCAGACTCTGAGAACTGTGTTTTGCGCAATTGAATTTCTTTGAAAGAGAGATTTCTCCTGTTAAGAATTTAAAATAATCTTATATACAGGGGCACAAAATGTTCCCTCAAGCTTAACAGACTTTGTAAATCTAAAATAAATAGAGAGGTTACTACTAATCTTATGGTACATACTGTTGTTACATTTCCTATTTATACATAGGGCAAAAATTTCCCCAACTCGAGAATTTCCTCAAATTTGGTATATTTACAAAGAATTAAATCTGAAAAAGAAATATGAAATAAAAATCATGGGTCACCGGCCTTGATCTTGAATGTTCTGCCCTTGGAAATCAGAAAATGTAACAAAATGCTGTGACCAAGGGTAGATCATTCGAAATAACGCCAGTGACATAATGATTTTTATTCCATATTTCTGTTTCAAACTTGATTCTCAGTCAACACACCAAATTAGAAGTAATTCTCCTGTTAGGAAAAATTATTGCCTAAATACATACAGGAAAATGGTAGTGAACAATTTAAAGTACTCAGAAGGGTGTTACCTCAGCTGGTAGCCATGTGCCAGAAATCAGCCCAAATCAGGTAAAAAAACAACTTCAGCAACATTCACCAAACAGAGGCAATAAGTAACACTAATGATTTGTCAAAGGGATGTAATTACTTAAGTTATAGTTCTTGCACATTATTCTACCTATTTATGTCCTCTATTTCCTATCAAATTTTACTGGACTGTCACTGATAATAAGATAATGCCCCTGTCAATAAAATTCAAAAAGGGAGATAATTCACAATTTTTTAGCAGTGTTATAGTTCTTGTATATTCCCCTTTCACTAGCTGTCCAATGTTAAAATTTAGACTTTTATCCTATTCTCTCTCACAGTGACTTCAGATACTGATAGTAAAGCTTAGCACTCATGTATATGTACAATATAAATTACTGATTAAATTAATTACCTCCCTTTCTGAGGACACTCACACATTTACCTCCCTTTACAGCATAATACTAGCACACTTTGATTACTAACTTTCCCAGACAGAGAGATAAAAACGTAAGCTGGCCTAGAGCTGTTTTGACCAGGTTTTCCTGACGTAAATTCCACCTCATCAACGAGATCTGTCATGTGACCTGAAGTGTCAAATCCTTCAGGAGTCTCGAAAATCTCGAAAATCACTAACATGTTATTCTTCTTAGACTTCCTGTCAATTAAAGCACCAGACAAAAAAAACATTCACGGCATAGGTTCTGTGCTAATTAAGGACGACCTCTGCCAAATGACGGGTGAAATGAACAAAAAGAATGGAATCAAATACTTTTAGAACGTCTTCCTTACCTTAAAGTACTTAAAACTGTGACTGCCAAATTTCTTGCTTTTAAATACCTTAAGTAAGTCTAGACCAATAAAAGAGTAATTTTATTTTTTATAGTTTTAGAAAATTTCTAAAACTTAGCATCAATGCAAAGATCTGCAGATAGAATTTAAGTCAGTCTACAAAACAGTGTCATGTTATACTATAGGGTGGCAGTGACTCAAACCTAAGGCCATTGGTTTGAATACATTTACTTGGGTCATAAACTCTCCTTGTATTTTCTTCCAGGAAAGCAAACTTCAGAGTGACTTAGTAATGCCAAAACAAACTGTATACTACTAGGGTTCAGGTACCCAAACTAGAGCTATCACTAAATGTGATTAATACCCCCAAAAGGATTGCTTTATAAACTGAAGAAGTTCGTAGTAACATAATACCTTGCAAACAAACTAAAAAGAGATATTGTTCTTAGCAGTTCCTCTCATTGTGCTTGACCATTGTATGAAGTTGTATTGAATTCCAACTTGTAGTTTTCGAAAAATGCTCCAGACAGGGAAAAGTAACAAAGGGCAATAACCCTGTAATTAGTCAAGATGGAGTTATGGTTCCTGTGCACTGCACTTCCTCTCACTGTGCTTGACTATTGTATGAAGGTGTATTGATTCCAACCAGAAGTTTTTAAGTTATGCTCCAGACAAGGAAAAATAACAAAGGGTAATAACTCTGTAATAAGTCAAGATGGAGTTATGGTTCCTGTGCACTGCACTTCCTCTAAATGTACTTGACCATTGTATGAGGTTGTACTGAATTCCAACTAGTAGTTTTCAAGTTATGCTTCGGACAAGGAAAATAACAAGTGCAATAACTCAGTAAATACTCAAGATAGAGTTATAGTTCTTGTACCTGCACTTCCTCTGAGTGTGCTTGATCTTGTATGAAGTTGTATTGAATTCCAACTAGTAGTTTTCAAGTTATGCTCCTGACAAGGAAAAGTAACAAAGGGCATAATTCTGTAATTAGTCAAGATGGAGTTATAGTTCTTGTGCACTGCACTTCCTCTCAATGTGCTTGACCTTGTATGAAGTTGTATTGAATTCCAACTAGTAGTTTTCAAGTTATGCTTCGGACAAGGAAAAGTAACAAAGGGCAATAACTCAGTAAATACTCAAGATAGAGTTATAGTTCTTGTACACTGCCTTCCTCTGAGTGTGCTTGATCATTGTATGAAGTTGTATTGAATTCCAACTAGTAGTTTTCAAGTTATGCTCCGGACAAGGAAAAGTAACAAAGGGCAATAACTCTGTAATTAGTCAGATGGAGTTATAGTTCTTGTGCACTGCACTTCCTCTCAATGTGCTTGACCATTGTATGAAGTTGTATTGAATTCCAACTGGTAGTTTTCAGTTATGCTCCAGGACAAGGAAAAGTAACAAAGGGCATACTCTGTAATTAGTCAAGATGGAGTTATAGTTCTTGTGCACTGCACTTCCTCTCAATGTGCTTGACCATTGTATGAAGTTGTATTGAATTCCAACTAGTACTTTTCAAGTTATGCTGCTCCGGACAGGAAAATGCAACAGACCGCCCCCCCCCCCCCCCCCCCCCCCCCCCCCCCCCGACCAACCACCGGGTGACTCCTATATACCCCCCTAAACTTCGTTTTTGGGGTATAATTAGGCCTTTTTTCACTGTTGTCACAGTCCTAATTCAACTTCTTTCTGGTACAAAAAGATCATTTAGCAAATGCTCTGTTTTTTCTGAAAATCACAGTGAAATCCATTTTGCAAAGTACAATTGGAGGGACTCCATGTGTTTCAAATAATTATAGCAAGATTAAATCCCTTTCCAGTCTACTACTGCACAGTTTACCTACCAATCCTTTTTTTCTTCAGCATGTTTCAAGAACCAAAACATTTTCTACTTCTACTTCATGGCCTACTCTTTGGCCAATTCAAATACTTTATAAGCATTTATAAGTTTCCAACCTGCCAGTACAAATAACCATTACAATCAAACACTGGAATGTTACCACTGCAGTGCCAGTCAACACCTGAACACCTTTACTACCCCATTACACAAAATTACTACCCACATGTCAGTTACCTTCAGTACAAAACAAAAGCAATCATAACATACAACATACAAAAATGTTTATCAACAATGATTTACCACAAGAACCAACAAAATTACTTCATTAAAGATCTAACAGGAAAAAAATTACCATCTTGGTCAGAAACCTTCCCACAGAATGTTAACACCTTCAACATCAAACGTTGCAACCCTCTTACCACAGATGAGGCCACTGATATCATGTCAGAAAGTGTCATAAGACAAGGCATAACCATCAGTTAACAGATAATAACCTCTGACCATACTGTTTTGACATAAGTAAGTTAAAGCAAAGAATTATTGCTATGAACAAAATAACTCACTAACAAATCATCCACAAGAATACTTTTATTTCATTCCACAATGAATAATAGTAATATGAAGAGTCAAGAAATACACCTGTAGCAGAACAGAAAATTTACCAAGTTACCATGTCAACAGCAAGTGATTCTGCCTTTCGGACCAGTGCAGATCATGATCAGCCTACACATCCGTTACCAATGTGATCATAATCTGCAGCTACACCCCTGAGACTTAACAATTAATGGTATCGTCAAAACTGAAAGTTGGACACGTCCACTTCAGAAATTAACAGGGTAAGAGTGAAATATACAGATAAGCCTCTGCTAAAAAGCAGTTGAACCAATGAGCGCAACAAAAGTGACAACTTAAAAAAATCTGGCTGCTTAAAACATTCTTAGATATCTGAAGAAATTTTCCCTTACTCGATGATAAAATAGGGCCGCTTCTTATTTTTATGAGGGTCAATGGAAAAAAGTAATATCCCAGTACATTGTTAGGGGTGCGTCTTATAAGCAAGTGTGTCTTATAAACGTGTGTATACAGTACTTTAAAACTAGCTGTTTGGAAATGTGACATTAGCGGCTGCTTGAAAAAAGTGGACCTAAATTCACTCAGTTGTCAACTTACTCAAGTTCAATTGCATATTGTTTTTTTGCGCTAAGGTTGTAGAGGTGGGGGGGGTTAGGATTGACTGAGTACTTCATATTAATGTAGTCATAACAAAGATAATTAACCTTCTCTGGAAAATTTGTACGTCTAGAAAACAGACATTCATTGTGTTGAATGTGCTGAATTGCATGTTGAATGGAATGAAAATTACAAGCAATTACACATTTCTTACATAACATAATAATTACATGTCATAATATAATAAATAATATTTCTAAAATATTCATTTATATCTTACTTTTTATTCTACCTCAGCATATTTTGCACTAAATAAAAAGCACAAATGTAAAACAAACAGAGCAGTAAATAAAATAATCAAATTCTAAATTCAATCATCCCTACCTGTAGTCAGAAATTCTCATCAAATTGTCCCATATTTCTGTTCCTATGGTTACACATATAAACAAAAACACATATCCTCAGCTTCTCATACAATCTGATTATTTTTCAGTATTTTTTTTTTTCAAAATGTTTTACGTATATACAACACGTTCCAATACAGCAATTGACGTCCCACAATCGGATACTAAACCAAACACAGCACACTTCTAACTATACACAGAACTCCAATAATTGGCTCGAGATATTTCTTTCTCCTCAATAACCAGGAAAAGTTACGGGCTCCATGTCTGATCAGGTCTATGTGATAAGTAAACATAATACGGACAATAGCACCCACTTTCAAAATACAATACCTTCCGACCGGTTAACCAGAAGTCCCCGGAGATCTGGTATGTATACTAATGACGAAAACCTTCAATTACACTAATGCAGTCCTCGTAAACACGGATGTGAAAAACAATGATTGTCCGTATTTTTTTGTCCTGGTTGAAATAATTATGATGCTTGGATGGCGACAATCGTCTTTTTTTGCCCCAGTCTGCAATTGTAATTTTTTCTGGCAGAAACAATACAAGGCTGGTTCTGTTTACACACTGTGCACTTTGTTTTGGCAAACAATGCTTACTGAAAGTCATTAAAGTCTCTGGATCTTTTTGAATTTACTGATATTGTAGAATAAATTTACTGATTGGATAATGATACCATGTTCTATTCACTCTAAAATAATGTTGACGCATTCATTTCTTTTGTATTCAAGTCGCTTTTTCACAAAAAAGAATTACCAGGAAGCCTTTTTTATTTTTTGCAATATCATTGAAAAAAATACTGCTTTATATTTCTTAAATGTACATCAATTTAAAAAGTAAAGTTATGAATGTTTTTTTGTGTACAAATAAAGGTCATTTCTCCCGGTAAGACATCTTTCTTCGTAAAATAAGAGCTACTAGTAAATGTGGTCCTGGGACTTTAAGTAAATAACTAGCCAAGACTGTAACCTGTATGCACTCTTCTGCTAAAACAAATCCTGTATGCATAATATTCTGCTAAAACAAATCCTGTATTCATAATATTCTGCTAAAACAAATCCTGTATTCATAATATTCTGCTAAAACAAATACTGTAAGCATAATATTCTGCTAAAACAAGTGTAAGCATTCCAAAAAGCTTCGTTCTAGAACATTTCTTCATTTTTGTTTGTCATATCCTACTTACAGGGAGACAGTGTCTGAAAGTAAAGCTGTAAGAGGTGATGCGCCGCCTTAATGTTGGAAAATATTAAGCAGCTTAAAATGTAAGAAATAACATGAAGAACAGACATTTAGCATGCCATAAATTTTTTAACTTAGCGCTGTGAAACTGTTAGACGGCATTATCTAAGTTGTTCTTCTATTCAGAAAACCATGATGTTATTCCTCTTTTAAGGTCATGTGGGTGCTATCAACAGCATAAAGCTCTTGTCTTATTCTGGTTTGTCCTCACAGTAAAACAAAATAAACT
>JAFMSR010000016.1:7350269-7397789 GCA_022818135.1 Saxidomus purpurata
CAACAAGAATGTCCATTGGTCATGTTATACATACAAGTCAGAAAATTGATGTATCAAAAATTTATATATTTTCAAATGGAGTTGCCTAAATCCCTGAAATTTGATAGTGCTTGAATTTCAGTATATGAAAAATGCCTTTCGCTTTATTAGATTTCAGAAATAATGCTACTTTATGTTACAATTTTCATTTTAGTTAACTAGTCCTTGTGTTTCGTTTCGGCAAGGTGTAACACTTTTATTTCTTTTAGCATTTATTCCTAGCTTATCAGCTTGTTTTACAAGGTGTGATACGTGTTTTTCTTGTTATTTATATAACAAATCAAAAGAACAAGAAAGAATTGTCTTATGTTTGCTGGGATTATTTGCCTATTTTAAGTGAAGTCTTTATCAAATCTGATCCATCTTTACCTGCCATAGTCCTGAATGTTTTTTGGACTAAGCAGCTGAACGGCAATTGATTGTTTATTCTCGGGTTAAGCTTGACATCATGCTTGTTTTTTAACCAATCAGATTATCAGATATGCCTGAATTATTAATTCGGGAAATGGGGTAAACTCGGTGTTAATCGCAGGCATCTTTGCGAGTTTAAGTTTATATAACACATACATAAATTGCAGTTATAAGAATCATTTGAAATTGAATTCAAAGCTTTAATTTACCCAAAGATGCTCGTTTTCTTTTACTTTTCTGCTTTGATTTTGTACTTATTAAGCTTAAATTGGATATGGTTTAATGATAACCTGTAGATAGAATAAATTATTTTACCAGTACCAGTATGTATTAAAGCTGAGAGTTTAAAGTGATGAAAAGTGATAACTGCCCGATTTTAGTTTGGTTCATTTCACAGCAACTCTTCTCACTGAATAAAGTAGTCAGTAGTACTTGTTATAATTTGCCTGTGGCCCATGGTACACCTCATGTGTGTCAAATACTGAGACGGTGAATGCATTCCACAAATAGTTACATAAAAATTATATTTTGTGCAATGTATTAGGTCTTGGCAAGAAAGCAAATCCCATGGTCGGCAGAGACTATGAACAATATATATGAAGGAAGTATTGTTATCTATAAACATGCAAGTTATACATGGATACAATTGTGTACTGTATTACCGAATTCAACCTTCCGTCATCCAATTTTTAACCAGTACCTTGCTAAATTTCTAAATAATGGATACGTCGGTCATTCAGTTTTGGACTGTACCATTAAATTATTCAAAGGGGTGCTCACTGAAATTTACTGACTGAGAAGCAAACAGTGCAGATCATGATCATACTGCACATTTATCACTGTATGTAACGTGTTCCAGTCCTTGCTTCTGCCATGTTATAATTTTATCATTTTTTAGCAAGACTATTTATACAGATGTGCTAGCCAATCATGATCTGTAGTGGTAGTTAATGCAGAATCGCTTTCCATCAGCGGGGGTAAAGGTCAAGGACATAAGGTATAAAGGTCTTGCACAAATGAATATAAAGAGAGATTAATCCTGACCGAACTACTATGTACATGATCTGAAGGTGTTGAATCCCTTATTATCTACAAATTTACATCCTCTGTCATGTGTGTACATGGTGTGATTTATGCATAGCATATGTGTAATGTATGTGTGTATAGTTTGCATTCAGTGTAAAAGCATATTTTCAAAAATATACTCACTATTTAACTATGCAAAATACTGTTTTAAAGCCTGTGATAGTTTTAGTCTAGACGTTATCCTTAAACATTTTTGTTGGTGTACAATGTATCGAAAAGTTCACATATATGCTGTTAAAACATACGATGTCTATTTATAAAGTTCTTTTTCTTCATACAGTTATATAGTATGGGCCCCTAGATATTTTAAGCATGCAGATATAACAAAACATTGACTAAAAATTGGTTATCGTTTTTGGCTCTATCTGGATATTGAACAAAGCTCCCCATCGAAAAATGTTGGAACTTGCATATATTGTCTCTAAGCAATAAAAAATGATAGAATTTATAGAATTTATTGATTTTTAATGTTGTTACTGCTAAAACATAATCTTCAGGATTATTCTACACTTTGAAGATTTTGTTACTGTGAATTTTAAATTTACAAAAGGGGAGTTCTCTAATGGTAGATCTTTATGAAATGAATTTTTTGTTAGATGTTTGAATTGGCGAAGTGGAAAATTCTTGAAAATAGCGAAAACTAAATCATCGCAAATATTGCCAAATATACTATTCAAGTGTCTTCTTTTTTGACCCTGGCCTTGCTTATTTTCTAAAATGGACTTTTCGGCTTTCAGTTTGGACTGAGGACAGTCATTTGAAATACCACTCTAATGGTCTGGTCTTGTGCACAGAAATTATTTTGAATATAATTTTACTAGCATTATGGGAGAAATGCTGGGGTCGATCAAAACAGTCCATATCGGCAAGAACTAGACGTAATAAACCCAGTTCATTCAATTCATGTATGTAATTTCTGAGTCTTTCCTGTATTTTCACCACTTTACAATTTACTTATATTACTGTTTTTAAAGAGGCACAACCTAAAACTTGATGCATTTTAAAATAACTTAAAAACTAAATTTGGTACATTCAAGGAAAGAATCTCTCCCCAAATCAAAAGATCAAGTAAAAAAAAAACACCAGTAATAACTGGTAAAATAAGTGTGTTGTAGTACAGTTAAACTTTCATTTTGTAGTTGGTTTTAATTTTTGGGCTGGATATTGATTTATTATAAATGGTCGGTATAAAGGCATTTTAGGCAGAAATTATCTATTTCTCGATATATGTTCTTCTTGCAAAATGCAGTTATTTATTATTTATTTACATTTAGCCTATTTTTTTACAGTCGGAGAAAATAATATGCTAGTTGTAGGGTATGCCCCTTTAATGAGGTCTTAGCCTAATTTGTTATCTAGGTAAAGTTTTGAAATAACTGACATTATTTGGTTGTTGTTGAACCATAGTCAAAAGTCAAACAATGTCAAAATTAAAAGAAAACAACCTATTTATCTATATAACGTTGACAGTTGACATACTTTCATGAAAAAGTCAAAGTCAGTAATTTATTTGTCACGTTCTTCTTGTCTTGTTTTCTGTTAGTATGTACCAGCTGTAACCATGTACCAGATCATAAGCTTAACATAGTTCATGTATGTTATATAGAGATATGTCAGAAAATACAGGAAGCCTGTTCCCACAGCAAAAATTTGATTTAAAGAAGCAGCATTTCTGGATAAGATATAATGTCAGTTTGGCAAATTTTATACCAGATGAAAGTGACAGACAGTGTTGGCAATATCAATTTGAAATGGTTTTTTATGATTACCCAGCTGGTGGTAGGTGATTCTGCCTTTGTGACCAGTGCAGATCATGATCAGCCTGTACATGTATGCAGTCTGATCATATCACACATTGTTAGTAAGTAAATTTTCTCTGGGCATCCATCAGAATGAAAGATAATACTGTCCAAATGGAAAGATGTAAGAATTAAGGTGGGGTGGGGCAGAGGCAGAGGGGGGGGGGTCAAAGTTATGAGTACACTGATTAAGAATTACATTTTATTCTCGGATACCAAATGTTGATCAGTTCTATTGCTCCATAAATGTAGTTGAATGGATTTTAGAGTACAGTAAACTGGATAACATTAATTTTCACTATTTTTGCGAAATTCCCACTTTGCTAATTTAAAAATCTCGCGAACGATTCATTTCACAGGGATTTAAGTACTATAAAAGAGTTATCTTTTCGTGAATAAATAATGAGAGAATAAGTATGCCTGCTCAAAAATTGCGAAATTTTCATCTGCAGTAAATTTGCATATTTGAAGATGATTATATTCATGCATGTAGGACATTACTATGTAAATTTTATAAATTTCAGTGCTGGATCAAGGTATAGATATATGATTTTCATAGTCATGCTGCGTATTTTATGAAAAAAGTCAACACACTGAGGCAACGCAGAACATTAGTAATGGTGTTCTTAAAATAAACCTTTGACAGGATGGTTTCATTCTTAATTAGTACCTTGAATTCTAAATGTATGTACTTATAATGTTAATAGGCTTCCAGTTTATCAAAAGGTTACGAGAAAACACCATCTGCTTGATCTTTGTACTGGATTTGCCAGTCACTGCCATTGTTTTGAATTATAACTTCTTGCTCAGATTGGAAAGTATGTGTCTGAAAAGTAGTACATTCACTTGTCCGCTGTTCTGTTTTTTGCAACGTCATTTTATATACCGTAATTGTTTAAATAAAAGTGCAGAAAAATACGTTTTTAAAGAAGTGAAAGGCTTATAGAAGAGACAAAAATACATACATGTAGAAGTTCTTGAAGACTTGTATCATGTACAAGTTTGAATTATTTGACTGAGCCTGGCTGTGAGGAAATCAGTGTTTTTACTAGGGATGTCATTGATTAAAATTTTTGTATCAATATATCAATTAAGAAATATGGACGATACAGCGATATATCGATACACGGGCATGAAATCAGTGTTAGAAATGTGTGACATTTATTCGGGTTGACGAAAAATGTCAAAAAAATCGGAAATTATCAGTCGCTATTTCAAAACGGTTTGCTTTTGGGCCTTGAAGTAAACTTATACGGAAACGATAAACACTTATGCTATATATGCAATGGGTTTTAATAAATATGCATTATTCTAGATGAAGTAATTAAGGCTGAAAGTGGGTCGATGTGTAAACGGTGTTGTTTACCTTCTTATTGATATAGGGTTAGTAAGTAGGCTATTTTGAACTAAAAATCACTGTATGGGTCCCTGGTACGCTACACTCACCTGTGATCAAAAATTGGTAGCACTATAAGTAGAACTGTATTGAGTGCAGGGGACACGGGACAGAGTATGTGAAGCGGGGATGATACTTATATTAACAATATCACCAGGGTTGCATTGATACTGGAGGGCACGGGACTGAGAAAATAGAACTGATGACATATGAGAAGGTACGGTACGGTTGTGACCCCAGTGGGGTTCTAACCCGAAACCTCCGGTATAAGCGGCAGACATCTTTACCCATCAACACCACTGCGTTTGTTCGTTGTCCTGTGGTGATGTATGCATAGGTTAATTCAAGCGGTACTTTGAGGAAACCATATGCCACGAGGCGTGTTGAGACTTGGTGGCATAGGGATAACATGGCGGGGCTGCGGGGTAACTAAGTGCTGCGGGGCTTACTTCACGGGGATGCGGTGTAACTAGGTGCTACGGGGCTGACTTC
This sequence comes from Saxidomus purpurata, assembly GCA_022818135.1. NCBI lineage: Eukaryota > Metazoa > Mollusca > Bivalvia > Venerida > Veneridae > Saxidomus > Saxidomus purpurata. The sequence goes on from JAFMSR010000016.1 coordinate 7,355,493, forward strand.
ACGGGGATGCGGGGTAACTAGGTGCCACGGGGCTAACTTCACGTGGATGCGGGGTAACTAGATGGTTTCCTCAGAGTCCTTGAATTAACCTATGCATACATCACCACAGGACAATGAACAAACGCAGTGGTGTTGATGGGTAAAGATGTCTGCCGCTTATACCGGAGGTTTCGGGTTAGAACCTCACTGGGGTCACAACCGTACCTTCTCATATGTCATCAGTTCTATTTTCTCAGTCCCGTGCCCTCTCGTATCAATGCAACCCTGGTGATATTGTTGATATAAGTATCATCCCCCTTCACATACACTGTCCCTTGTCCCCTGCACTCAATACAGTTCTACTTATAGTGCTACCAATCTTTGATAACACCCCGATTAACATGAACTCAGCCCTCAGCCTTGTGCCCTAAGCACTGAAAACACCGTTTGTAGAAGTAACATCCCCGCCTGAATGAGTAAGCCCCGTGTCCCCTGCTATCAATAATAAGTTGTGGCCACAAGTTATTAAGTTGTGGCCTCAATTTAATAAGTTGTGGCCACAAGTTAGTAAGTTGTGGCCACAAGTTAGTAAGTTGTGGCCTCAACTTAATAAGTTGTGGCCACAAGTTAGTAAGTTGTGGCCTCAACTTAATAAGTTGTGGCCACAAGTTAATAAGTTGTGGCCACAAGTTAATAAGTCGAGGCCACAACTTATTAAGTTGAGGCCACAACTTACTAACTTGTGGCCACAAGTTAATAAGTTGAGGCCACAACTTATTAAGTTGAGGCCACAACTTGCTAACTTGTGGCCACAACTTACTAACTTGTGGCCACAACTTATTAAGTTGAGGCCACAACTTACTAACTTGTGGCCACAACTTACTAACTTGTGGCCACAACTTATTAAATTGAGGCCACAACTTAATAACTTGTGGCCACAACTTATTATTGATAGCAGGGGACACGGGGCTTACTCATTCAGGCGGGGATGTTACTTCTACAAACGGTGTTTTCAGTGCTTAGGGCACAGGGCTGAGGGCTGAGTTCATGTTAATCAGGGTGTTATCAAAAATTGGTAGCACTATAAGTAGAACTGTATTGAGTGCAGGGGACACGGGACAGAGTATGTGAAGCGGGGATGATACTTATATTAACAATATCACCAGGGTTGCATTGATACTGGAGGGCACGGGACTGAGAAAATAGAACTGATGACATATGAGAAGGTACGGTACGGTTGTGACCCCAGTGGGGTTCTAACCCGAAACCTCCGGTATAAGCGGCAGACATCTTTACCCATCAACACCACTGCGTTTGTTCGTTGTCCTGTGGTGATGTATGCATAGGTTAATTCAAGCGGTACTTTGAGGAAACCATATGCCACGAGGCGTGTTGAGACTTGGTGGCATAGGGATAACATGGCGGGGCTGCGGGGGTAACTAAGTGCTGCGGGGCTTACTTCACGGGGATGCGGTGTAACTAGGTGCTACGGGGCTGACTTCACGGGGATGCGGGGTAACTAGGTGCCACGGGGCTAACTTCACGTGGATGCGGGGTAACTAGATGGTTTCCTCAGAGTCCTTGAATTAACCTATGCATACATCACCACAGGACAACGAACAAACGCAGTGGTGTTGATGGGTAAAGATGTCTGCCACTTATACCGGAGGTTTCGGGTTAGAACCTCACTGGGGTCACAACCGTACCTTCTCATATGTCATCAGTTCTATTTTCTCAGTCCCGTGCCCTCTAGTATCAATGCAACCCTGGTGATATTGTTGATATAAGTATCATCCCCGCTTCACATACTCTGTCCCTTGTCCCCTGCACTCAATACAGTTCTACTTATAGTGCTACCAATCTTTGATAACACCCCGATTAACATGAACTCAGCCCTCAGCCTTGTGCCCTAAGCACTGAAAACACCGTTTGTAGAAGTAACATCCCCGCCTGAATGAGTAAGCCCCGTGTCCCCTGCTATCAATAATAAGTTGTGGCCACAAGTTATTAAGTTGTGGCCTCAATTTAATAAGTTGTGGCCACAAGTTAGTAAGTTGTGGCCACAAGTTAGTAAGTTGTGGCCTCAACTTAATAAGTTGTGGCCACAAGTTAATAAGTTGTGGCCACAAGTTAGTAAGTTGTGGCCTCAACTTAATAAGTTGTGGCCACAAGTTAGTAAGTTGTGGCCTCAACTTAATAAGTTGTGGCCACAAGTTAATAAGTTGAGGCCACAACTTATTAAGTTGAGGCCACAACTTACTAACTTGTGGCCACAAGTTAATAAGTTGAGGCCACAACTTATTAAGTTGAGGCCACAACTTACTAACTTGTGGCCACAACTTATTAACTTGTGGCCACAACTTACTAAGTTGAGGCCACAACTTACTAACTTGTGGCCACAATATAAATAAAGTGTTGCGGATGTCACCTCTGTGCCACCGTAGATGTTGCCTAATGGATAACTTTTACATGGTAACACAATTTCAAAACTATTATATTTGGAGTCATTTAGTCTCAATAATAATTATATTTACATATGTAGATAGATAGATTTATCTGATGTCTCCATGTGATATAAATCAATGTACAACAAATTGGCTACAATTCAAAATTTTCAAGGTTTTAGTCAAGCATGTTAAGTGTTAAACATTCTGCTTTTCATTATTCAGTTATTACCCTAAAAGTGAAACTACCATTTTGAAAATTAATTCTGTTATCATTTATTGTCATTTAGAAAACCTTATTAGTGTGTGACTTCCTTTATTATTGAAATGGAGAAAGGGCTTTTAACATGTTTAACTACAGGTAAGGAGAAAACTTTCATGAAGATATAGACCAAGATACGGATTTTATTTACTTTGATCACGATTAAGGAAGAAAATATAATTTGTTTATGTAGTTATAGTTATCCTGTCCGAATAATGTACTGCAGCCACTGTAACATACATGTACATGATGATGAAGGTGTCCAGAAATAAGCGGTAATATATTATGCCCCGCATGGATGATTGCTCGGTCAGTCTGTTGATAGACCAAACCTTGTTATCAATGACTAGAGAACGATTTGACCTTAGGTTTATCAAACTTATAATAGGTTGGTTAATCACGATAATTAGATGGCCCCTATTAACAGCGATTAACCTTGGGTCACCAGATCAAAGGTCAAAGTTACAGTGATCTTAAACAGAAAAAAATCTGTTTGATATCATAATGATTAATTTAAAAGTTGTAATTAAGATATTCTCTATAATCTGATTAAGATTTTGGTTAAGATTTATTGTTGCTGATCACTTATAATAACAACAGAACCTGTATCAAACGAACCAAAATCCACATAACAGCTCATTCATATTGTACAAATATATGAAATCATTAGCAAGTCGATCAGTCTTGATATGAGTGATCAGTTAATCTTATCTAGGATTTCCCTTTAAAAATACTTAGCAACTTAATGCTTATAGTGTAGAAAAATGGTATGTGTAATTTCCTGTGGCAAATTAATATTACAAAATGAATTTCATAAAATGAAGTGGTAAAGAAAATTAGGATGACAGAGTGATAATTAAAGAAGGCAATCAGATTTTCCTCTTTGTTTTATTCACAGTCTTTGCAGTACGCAGTATTTGATCATATGTACTTTATGTCATATAAAATTATGTGGTGGCCATATCATTACTAAAACTCTCACTGGTTAATACTATCATAAGTTTGAGTCTCTGATTCAACAGGGCTTTGATCACCCGGGCCAGAGAAAACTCACATGGATGCTTACTGGAAATTTAATACCTGCCCTATCACAGAACGGATGGTTAGGTAAACTGCTCACTTGTAAAATAATGACAATACTTCTGACAAGCAGGCAGTAAGCTCCAAAGAAAAAGGTCTTTGATTTAAAGGAACTTAGATATAAATCTTGTGAATTATTGACAGCTTGTAAGTGTCAGTCTGTATGGCCAATGAAAATAAATTGAAACAAATGGTTACCTATTTCAAAATAGGAAAATGTTATATAATTTAATCTTAGGATTTTTACCATATATTACTGTATGACTATTTAAATTAGCAGTGCCAAATATATACTAGTGTTTTGAATTAACAGTGTCATAAATTGGTGTAAATCACATAAGGCCAAAATAAACATGGTAAATTTTACCTTGACATAAAACATTTAATCAAGAGAAAATATGCTTACATAACTGAACTTGTATAAACTGTACCCTATGGTTAATATGGTATATTATCAATGTCAACCCTACGGTTGCAAGAAAACTGTTAATTACGGCTTAATTTATACCAATCTCTTAAATTGTTTTAATGGTCCGCGGTGGCTTTTAACTGCAGTGATTTATAATGATGGTGTTTAGATTTGGCGCAACAGGTGACCGCCAATATAGCCAAAATAAAACCACCGCTAAAAATAGTACTTGTATAGTATATCGAGACGGTTTTCTAGAAAGTTTTATCTTTGATAAACGAACTGCACTGTGCCTGCCACATAAACACATTAAGAGTTATGCAACAAGTAAGGCTCAAACCAAAAGCTAGACCTCCAACAACATTTCAGGTTTTGGTAAATATGTTTTCAGCTGTGACATCCAGTTTTACCACAGGAGCCAGTCTGAACTCTGTGTTGAAATCGATAAAACATGTCATAACATAGTCAAAATTTTAAAATGTTTAAGTTCTTCAAAATAGTTAAGAGGTTACGTGTTCAGGAAGACACTTCATAATGATCCTGGGTTTTTTTTAAACGCCAGTAGTAAATATTGTTGAATTGAATTGTAATCTGTTATTAATTCATATGAACAAAAACGTGATTAGCATTCACTGATGGTCTGATAAGTACTTTTATCAATTACATTATTGATTATACATGTACTTACCATGCTTACAAGGTCAATTTTAACGCATTAATAAAATTGACATTTTCACTTAGTTACATATAGTTAAAACACAATTTATGTTTATATAGTTAAACACAGTTGTTTGCTGGTTACTAAATGCTTTTTATTTTCACGTAAATTTAAAAGTCAAAGGGTATTGGGTAATAATTCCTAGATAATAGATGGCTAAAATTACGAATAATAGTGACTTTTAAATCTATTTCAAAGAATCGTGAATGATAGTGACAAAATTTATGGCCAAGGCTAGAATCATGGTGAATGTTTAAGGTATCACAAAAGTTATAGACGATGGCAAATTAAAGTCATGAATAATTAATAGACTGGCTGTAGAAGGGCATGGCAAAAGTCATGAATAACTTACAGTGTTTAAGACCATGGCAGAATTAAGTCATGAATATTAGTGACTCTTAAAGACCAAGGCTCTAAATCATGAAAGTTGATGGGTTTTTAAGGCCATCATGGCTAAAATGAATATAAGTGACAGTTTTGAAATTTTTAATCTTTACCTGATGAAGAACAGTAGCATGTATATTTTTTAAAACCTGAGTCATGTTAAAATATGCGATAAAATGGCTAAAGTACCAGTTATTCTCTGGCTCATCCATTACTTAAAAAAATTATATAGAGTACCAGTATCTCGGGCTCAATTATGCACTGAAAATAAGGGCTTGGATGGATATCTTTTACTTTTTTTAAGAACGCTGCATAGTCGATAGTGTCCTGAAATGAATTTTACAGGCCTCCTAAGGCACTGATATTAAACACTTAATTACTGTTTTGATTTGTATAAAGGGATGGTTTGTTTCATAGCAGTTTAATGTATGTGCTTATCTATTATTTAGTTTCAGATGATGAAATCAGATCCAGATATTTGTGTGTGTAACCCTGTCACAGAGAATTTCACCACATTTGAAATACTTATTCAGGTATGCAAGACCAAAGTATGATCTTTTGTTTACAGAAGAGGCTAAAAAATAAGTTCTTGCAGAGTCGTGATATGAAAAATAGTGCAGTTTTATGTAAATTAAAGATTAAAACGCAATGTTTCATGTAAATACAAGCATAGAATCAGCAGGCATAAGTCAGAGGTTGTAATGTTAATGAATGAAGACAAATGAAGTTTTGCAGGAATAATATAATTTCTTAGGAATAGAATAATTTGTTGCATTCATTGCATATTGATTTTTTTTACTCATTACTTTAATTGATGTAATGTTTAGCATTATATTTTTTTGACAGTAGTTGAACTTTTATTGATTAACACTAACTCATGAAATACTCTAGCTGTGTGTACGTATAACCGCACTGGTGCAGTGGTAGCGCCTTCGCCAGGATCAAAGGGTCCCAGGTTCGAACCTTACCATAGCCATGTCGGGTAGTGTTCTAAGGCAAGTTACAAGTAGTTGCACATTGCCTCTCTTTCTTGGATGTTGATTCCATCTGAAATGAGTTTCGAGAGGGCTTGTTTGGCAATCGAAAATAAATAGATTAAATTAAACCATCTGTGTATTCAGTTTCCATGTATTTCAGACTAGTAACCCAGCCTTTAACCTGAGAAAGTCCACTACAAGACGGCGGTACAATGACTTCTGCTGGTTAAGAAAGATACTTAAAAAACATCATCCACTATGGTAAAGTATAAATTTTTGTATGACCTGCATTAGTGATTGAGTGGTTGTTATCACTGAAAATCGTTAAAACCTCCAACTGATTGAGAATCATGGGTTTGAGTCCAACTACCAACTGGGCTTCTTATATAATGTAAGGAAGTTGGCACTTTCTCACAGAGAATGGGAATGTTGTAATGGTCTTTCATGGAAATGATGGATAGATAAACTGCCAGCCTGTTATTAGTTGAAAATTAATACTGTCATCCTTTGAAAAAAATCAGTTTTGTAGAGTTCACAGTAGCGTACACATACCTGAATATGTGCTAAATGTACTGCCAATAGGGAAAGCCATCGGAAAATGAGACTAATTATAACTTGCTTCTGCCGGGCTTGCAGCCAATCAAATCACAATCGCCTTACACATCCTGCAGTCATATCATGATCTGCACTGTTTGGTATTCAATTGAACACCCACAATGTTTCAATCTAAAAATAAGCTAGACATTTAAGTCCATTTAAGAAATTTAGCGTGGCACGGGCTAAGGCTAAACAAAACAATATGCGTGTTTCCAGTTTTCATTCAGCATTTTTTTTTATTGATTTGTTTTATTTTGCCCTTTTTGCTTTGAGAGACTTGAAAATTGTTCTTTATGATTATTTTCTTATAAAGAAGCTTGAGTTCAGCAGTAAAAACAGGAGACCAAAAACACAACTTTTTATGCCCCCCACAAAGTGGGGTGCATATAGCGTTGCACTTGTCCGTCCGTCCGTCAGTCCGTCAGTCCGTCAGTCTGTCAGTCCGTCAGTCCGTCCGTCCGTCCGTACGTCCCGAAATCTTGTGAACGCAACTCCTCTTAAACCGGATGGCAGATTTTGCTTAAACTTCCAGGGATGAACAACCTTAATGTGTAGATGGTAGTAAAGGAAGGAATTTTCGCGGCGACCAAATTTAACAGAATTATGGCCCTTTGTTGATTTTTTCACTATATATCTTGTGAACGCAACTCCTCTTAAACCGGATGGCAGATTTTGCTTAAACTTCCAGGGATGAACAACCTTAATGTGTAGATGGTAGTAAAGAAAGGAATTTTTGCTGCGACCAAATTTAACAGAATTATGGCCCTTTGTTGATTTTTTCACTATATACTATGTAGAAATTTTGTGAACGCAACTCCTCTTAAACCGGATGGCAGATTTTGCTTAAACTTCCAGGGATGAACAACCTTAATGTGTAGATGGCAGTAAAGGAAGGAATTTTTGCTGCGGCCAAATTTAACAGAATTATGGCCCTTTGTTGATTTTTTCACTATATACCATATAGAAATTTTGTGAACGCAACTCCTCTTAAACTGGTTGGCAGATTTTGCTTAAACTTCCAGGGATGAACAACCTTAATGTGTAGATGGTAGTAAAGGAAGGAATTTTTGTTGCGACCAAATTTAACAGAATTATGGCCCTTTGTTAAGTTTTTCACTATATACCATATAGAAATATTGTGAACGCAACTCCTCTTAAACCGGATGGCAGATTTTGCTTAAACTTCCAGGGATGAACAGCTTTAATGTGTAGATGGTAGTAAAGGAAGAAATTTTTGTTGCGACCAAATTTAACAGAATTATGGCCCTTTGTTGATTTTTTCACTATATACCATATAAATTTGTTGCGACCAAATTTAACAGAATTATGGCCCTTTGTTGATTTTTTCACTATATACCATATAAATAATTGAACATATAAATTTTACATTTGTAATTTAATTTAACATGTACATAAGGTTACCTGTAGATCATTTTAGGTATATGTACAGAAATGAAACAGTGGAATGAAAAAGTTCCACATAAAAATCTTACATACAGATATGCTTGCTCTTGTTTATGAGCACATCTGCACAGTGGGGGCATCCGTGTCCTTTGGACACAATTCTAGTTTTTTTTGCCTAAACAAACACAGTGAGCTCAACAAATGGTTGACTATGTGTTTATTTTTATCGTTTATTATTGAACATGAAATAAATGTATGTGTTCTAAATTAATGTGTTCTAAATTAAGTAATCATGTGTTTGTGTTCTAAATTAAGTAATCATGTTCCGGCTGCAACTCATGATTGTGCATCTACATGTTTAACATTTAAACGTGACATCTTCAGTTTAAATGATGCATAATGTAAACAACTTAAGTTTTAATTTTACCGCAAAACTTAAAGTATGATTTGAATGAGTCATCTGTAAGATAACATGACTTTTCTTGTATGCATAAATTCATAGGGAAAATAGCAGTGTGATTTTGCATGTTAAAACTCAGTGACTGATTTTACAATCATGATTTTATCTTAAACAAGGGTGCCAAATTGTCACACAATACAAATTAATGTACATCCATCAGCCAACAACTTTAAATTGCTGAGATTTTGGCAATTAGAGGGCAGTAATTCAGAGTGATGCTATTTGGCTGGTTGTCCAATTTGGCGTACATGTTCGGCCAATAAACAATCACAGAAAGTTTGGTGAAGATTGGTTTGGCATTTAAAGGGCAATAACTTGGGAGTGACTGGAGCGATTTGGCTAGTCATTGAAGTTACTTGGCCAAGACAATGATGCTCAGCAATTTTGCGAAGTTTCAGTTAGAGTTGTTGAAGTTGGAGTGTGTAAAAATTTATGGTCACAATATAGATTATGACAAAAGCTGTCACTGTTCTGTCTTATTGTGTGAAATGATTTTCCATAGGTTATTTGAGATTTTCCATGTGTTATATGTGAATTAAAATGTTACTGTTGATTGCAATGTATGAGATGCCCTAGTGCTTTGTTGAAACAGTTTGCAGTCGTGAGATTCTAAGGGAACGAAAATTACAAATGTAGCAAAAACAAAGCCACTGCTAAAAGTGCATGTTTTACAGTCAGTAAGTTTAACTGCATTTTACATTTTTCAGCGCATGCCCAGTCCTTCCGGAGAAGAAGAAATTTGCAGAGAGGTTTGAGATTCAGTTTTTGGTTCAGCGAATGAAAGAGCTGGAAGATTGGCTACAAAGGTATGCTTGATTTATACAAAGGTGTGATTGATTTATGCAAAGGTTTGCTTGATTTATACGAAGGTGTGCTTGATTTATACAATGGTATGCTTGATTTATACAATGGTATGCTTGATTTACACAATGGTATGCTTGATTAATACAAAGGTATGCTTGATTTAGTTGGATTAAGGGTGCCATTCTTGAGGTAGGATTGTTTGTTAACACCAGTCCTGGGTGTTGCTAGGTGTTTTGTGGCTGCCCTGTAGTCACTAACCAACTTGCCTCCCTGGCTCAAGAGTATAGGAGGCTGGCATGAAGTCACTCTTTTTCTGACTGATTTGGAGGCATGGGTCCAGGCCCTGCTACTGGTCTGACACTATTTGATTTCTGCAGTTGCTTTCTAGTACTGGACCTTACAAAGAGTGATGGTTTACTGCTAGGTAATCTGCATACATGTACATTTTAACTGAAATTTTGCTGAAATTGCCCCCAGACAAAAGTCAGTCAGTTATGCATAGTTGATGCAACCCCAGTCCCTGATAATGCCTATGATTTGATTAGGCCACAGTGCAGTTAAAATAAATTTGAGCATTTATGGTAAGATTTAGTCTATTGAATTACGTATAATTTTTATGTACAACGTGTATTGTAATAAACTCCATATATAACAACTCTGAATGTAGCCAAAAAACAGAAAATGGGATATAAGGAAAAACATTCTGGGCACACTTCTTTATATGATTTGAAAATGCTTTATGGATATAACTTACTTTAGCTATAAGGAACAAAATGTAAATGGTCCCAAAGTGTATGTTATATATGGATTTTACTGTAACAAGAATGAGGTGCAATTGTATGCAACAAACATGTGTTTATTTCTTTCAGCATTGTGACCATTAGTCTGTATCTGTCAGATACAGCATTACATCTTTTCCTGCAGTCCTCTTTGACGTGCAAGCAGATTGAACAGTATTTGAAAGGTAACATATCAGAGAGTCGGCTCCAGCAGGCGCATAAAGATGCAGAACTACACATAGACGAAAATACAAGGTATTTCACCCATCCAGAGACATAGGTTTTTGGCTATGTGCCCTTGTTTTACGAGTTTTTCGTCCGTTCCAACTGTATTTTGGTCATTTTAACATTGGGAGCAAAATACCTAATCATTTTTCCTGGGAAGAACCAGTACAAGACTCCTATCTTTGTAAGAAACTGTCAACTTTCTTGCAGAAAGAGAAATGGTCAGTAGCAGGGCTCGAACCCATGGCCCTCAATAGAATGATTTCAAGTCAGCGACTCTAACCACTCGAACACAGGTTCTGACTTTTTGCTATGTGCCCAGTCATACCAATGTAGCCTATCACTTATAAGTTAGACCAGTAACTGCCTGCATATCATAATTATAGTCTACCCTGTATGCTGTTCAGTTTGTAAATATTTTTTAAAATCCCCTTTGACCAATAAAAAGGTATCCGGTAAAACTCAAACTGAAAAATGCACGTCAAGAAATTCATTAACCAATTGTAGTCTGAAGACTGTTACACTAAACAACTAGGCAAAACAGTTTAATGTTCAAGGTTCAACTTATAGACTAATGAAAGAACAAAGTAGCAAAGTTCATTGAACTTCATAATAAAAAGTCAAAATAGTTCATTGCTCTTTTAGTCTCAAATGTCACAACTTTGTTTACATGTCATGTCACATTAAGTGATTAATCCATTTGTTTTACCAGTATGACCTTTAACATGTTTAACAAAGAGGGTGATATATTTTTTTTTTTTCGGAAGAAAGGTGTAGATAATTTTCTTTGTTGCTAAACCATTAAAAGTTCTTGAAATGAAGAGGGTTGTGGAAATAGTTTTTCAGAAATGCTGTATCATATTTTTCCAAAGACAGAAATGGCTTTACAGTAAACTCTGTTTATAACGGCTCCAGATATAGCAAAATTCCAAATGCAAGGAACACATTTTCTTGGCCAAATTTTTATCTTTTATTTTAAATGAAAATGCAATATGGATAATAAAATAAACAGATATAAGGAACAAATTTAAATGGTCCCAAGGTGTTGGTTGTATATAGAGTTTTCTGTATCAACAAATGAACCTACAGACAAACCTGTGTACAGCAGCCAGCCAGGAGAACAAGAGTGGTGGTTTGATGCAGGTGTCGAGGGCTGACCATAAAATTATCCAAACTTGCATGAAATAAAGAAGGGCTTACGACAGTTTTGTGGTCTACCCTTGATATGTTAAATATATAAAAAAAGACCAATGTTATTATACCCCCAAAACGAAGTTTAGGGGGGTATATAGGAGTCGTCCGGTGGTTGGTCGGTCGGTCGGTCGGTTGGTCAGTCGGTCGGTCGGTCGGTCGGTCGGGCGGTCTGTTGCATTTTCCTTGTCCGGAGCATAACTTGAAAACTACTGGTTGGAATTCAATACAACTTCATACAATGGTCAAGCACATTGAGAGGAAGTGCAGTGCACAAGAACTATAACTCCATCTTGACTAATTACAGAGTTATTGCCCTTTGTTACTTTTCCTTGTCCGGAGCATAACTTGAAAACTACTAGTTGGAATTCAATACAACTTCATACAATGGTCAAGCACATTGAGAGGAAGTGCAGTGCACAAGAACCATAACTCCATCTTGACTAATTACAGAGTTATTGCCCTTTGTTACTTTTCCTTGTCCGGAGCATAACTTGAAAACTACTAGTTGGAATTCAATACAACTTCATACAATGATCAAGCACACTCAGAGGAAGTGCAGTGTACAAGAACTATAACTCTATCTTGAGTATTTACTGAGTTATTGCCCTTTGTTACTTTTACTTGTCCGGAGCATAACTTGAAAACTACTGGTTAGAATTCAATACAACTTCATACAATGGTCAAGCACATTGAGAGGAAGTGCAGTGCACAAGAACTATAACTCTATCTTGACTAATTACAGAGTTATTACCCTTTGTTACTTTTCCTTGTCCGGAGCATAACTTGAAAACTACTAGTTGGAATTCAATACAACTTCATACAATGATCAAGCACACTCAGAGGAAGTGCAGTGTACAAGAACTATAACTCTATCTTGAATATTTACTGAGTTATTGCCCTTTTTTACTTTTCCTTGTCCGAAGCATAACTTGAAAACTACTAGTTGGAATTCAGTACAACCTCATACAATGGTCAAGTACATTTAGAGGAAGTGCAGTGCACAGGAACCATAACTCCATCTTGACTCATTACAGAGTTATTACCCTTTGTTACTTTTCCTTGTCCGGAGCATAACTTGAAAACTTCTGGTTGGAATTGAATACAACTTCATACAATGGTCAAGCACATTGAGAGGAAGTGCAGTGCACAGGAACCATAAATCCAGCTTGACTAATTACAGTGTTATTGCCCTTTGTTTCTTTTCCCTGTCTGGAGCATTTTTCGAAAACTACAAGTTGGAATTCAATACAACTTCATACAATGGTCAAGCACAATGAGAGGAACTTCTAAGAACAATATCTCTTTTTAGTTTGTTTGCAAGGTATTATGTTACTACGAACTTCTTCAGTTTATAAAGCAATCCTTTTGGGGGTATTAATCACATTTAGTGATAGCTCTAGTTTCAAATTTATTTAAGTTATTTGTACATTTCAGTTCCACTTCACTGGAAGAAAGTTTACGTGATGACAGTAGTAGTGGTGCAGGTGGAAGTGCTGGCGCATCTGGTGGTCAGAGTTCACCGGTAGAGATTCGAACCCGGCCATCGGTTGTACTGCACAATAATATACAGGAGCGCTCTGACAGCGGAATAGCCGGTTTTGAGTCGGATGATGTGGAATCGTCTTATGATTCCCAAGGCTCTCCGTACGTAAGCTCATTGGATTCGGCCGTGATTCCGGACAAGTATCCTCCCCTCACTGAAGTTTGTCAGGTTTTGACGGACAAACTTTCAGTCAAAAATACCAAAGAAAACACAGTTTGCACTGCAGAGACAAAAAGTGAATCAGTTAATGTCTCAGACAGTAAAAAGAAGGCATATCTCGAAGCAGACAACAGCGTGGAGTTTAAAGTAGAAACTGTTATTAATGAAAGCATGTACGATAGAGATGTTCAGTTAAATGTAACTTGTAAAAATGTACATCAGTCAAAAGATAGAGCCTCTGAACATACTGTTTGTCAGAGAGTGAACAAACAATTGATTCCAGACAGTAGCAAAAGTACAGAGGTTACTAAAGAAGAAGAAAATGTTAAATCAAAGCAAGTGACTCGTAAGGTGGAAATGGGAGTGTTATATTGTTAAATTTATCTAAACAGCAGACAGTAACTGTTGCCTGTCAAGTTACGTGATATGTTAATTTATTATGATATAAATGGCATTTCCGTGTCTATCAAGGAGATACGGTGCAACCTGTCTCGAGAACACAGAAATGTGTTTGCTGTAGAGGTGTTGTCCTAGTGAGATCGATTCCTTATATAATTGATGCAATGGGAAAGGAACTGTGCGTCTTTTAAGGGAGGTTGTTGCTCTAGGGAGGTGTCATTCAAGGTTGGACTGTACATGTGTATATTTAAGATATATTTTAGCATTAATCTGTAAACAGATGGGACTGGAATGTATTTTTAACCAAACTAAGTACATATGATCCGGTTGAGCTGTTGTGCTCACTCACTGTCAGCTGTAGAGACTTAAAAATCTTTGTGCCTGAAGCGCTTCAGCTCAAGAGCATTATCCATTGAATGTTCATAGACATGATAGAAAGAAAAATACACAGTGGAATATGGACTAGAAATATAGGGTCATGATGGATCCCTAGATTTTGCGTGTGAGTCTTTCCTTCAGGATTAGCTATCATTTGATTGCTTTTTATCAAATAAAGATGATCCCTTTAAAAATGAGGCCCTCAGTGGGTAGGACTGCTTTCATAGAAACTCAAAATTGAAAAATAGTGATCAGAAAGTAATTTTATCAGGTTGAATTAATCTAATTGCCCTTAACCAAAACTGCTTAAAGGAAATTCATCCCAAGTAGGAAATTCATACCAGCTGAAATGAGGCCCCAGCAGGGGGTGGGGCTGTTTTAGTTTAACACATTTTTCTCTATATAATGTACAAAGTCACTTTCTTTTAATCCAGTCATTATAACTTCGTTTAATTTTACACAAATGATGTAATAACGCTACATCAAAATTGCTAAACAAAATTTTGTCCTTTTAGAAATATAGCAGGGGATCCCAATTCAACAAATGTGCTTGTTTGTACATGTACTTGGGTGCAATATTAATTTTAATTAATTTTTGTCATGGACAGTTTGGATTCGAAATATCTGTCATTGAATGTAACAGTTTTGGTTCCTAAAAAACAGTTACCCATGGTGACGGGTATTTCCATCTGAACCAAATGTTGCATGATAGAAACCTCTTCTTGCATACATCGTGAACTTAAAAATAGATTTCTAAATGCAAACTTATTGAAATGATGCATTGTTGTATAATATCAACAATATTCAGATGTTGTGTTTGGGAAAACTGGAAATTTCAATATGATATGCAGGAAATATTGTCATACACGACTAGAGAGTTTTAGGAGGCATTTTTCATCCGCTATTTTTATCGATTTTTAGCGAGTCCACATTACTAACAGTACATGTATGTTAAATTCTTGGAATGTGGTCTTATTTAAGAGTTATTTTAATGCTTGCAGTGGTACAAAATAAATTATATATATTTGGAAAATCCAGGGGTATATGCTTTAGGAATATCAAACGTAAAATTATGTCATTCATTTCAGAAATCAGCAATTTCTTTTGAATTTTTATCACAGCATTTCGGCTTTAACTCTAGGGATGCAACGATACAGAGAATATCGGTACAATATCGATACGGACTGCTGCCGATACGTATCGATACACAAGCTGAGCGTATCGATACAACACACTAATTCGAACATATTTTTACTGTGCCCAAAGTTTCTATTACCGAAATGTAAAACGCAATTTCATTGGTCGCTTATAATAAGGCAGCAAATCAGCTTTCCCTGAACAACATAACGTTCGTTGAGAGAGCCAAGATGGCGGACGAAGCAGCGTTTGTTGATCTCGCTAAGTGTATAAAGTTTGGTTATGTTAATCAGGGGAACTAATATAATTTTGTGATTTTGTGTTATATACAGATGTAGTTGGTGTTGTGACTGTTAAGAAAATAGTTCACTTTGTATTGTTCAATGTGTAGAGACTTTTGTCTTGGTGAGCTTTTTTCATATTTATGTTCGGTTCTGTAATAGTAACAAAACTAACCAATAACAGTTTAGCATACTGTACAAGTTTCAGTCTTAGTTAATGTATCATTTTGGGTAATATTTGTTGATATTAGGGATGATATCTTAGTGGAAGAAAGACTGTTTTCTTGAATTTTGTATCTTTAATTTAGTATTGAGTATTTCTAGTCACATGACAGATTTAGTTCAGTTGAAAACATGTTCTTGTTTAACAAGAATAAATAATAAAATAACAAATATCTTTAACTTTTTAACTGATATATTGATTAGTCTTAAATATGGACACTGCATATCTGTATCGTATCGGAAAATATCGTATCGGGGCATATACGTATCGATACGTATCGTATCGCGTGATGGGCGTATCGTTGCATCCCTATTTAACTCATACTACAGGGTAGGTAACTCATGATTTCACTGGGTATGCTTCAGTTATTTACTTTGTACAGTAAAGAAACTATCTAGAAGTGTATAATTGTGAATGCTCAAGCAATATCAATTGTTAACTAATATCAATCAAACATAGTCGGATATTATAATTTTTATGTCATTTTTTAGCCCTTACAAAAACTTTGTATCTGAATTTTCATGTGAAATATTTTGGAGACTTTTACGGAGGATGCAAGTCGAGTGCTACAAAAGTTATGTAAAATGTCTCTTAACAACTGAAAGAATCATTTAGTTTATACTTAAAATTTATTTTACCTCGATTGTGAAGAAAGCTTGAAGCTCATCAAGTCACTCCCGAGTCTGCTTCCTGGATAAACTACAAAAATTTGGTAACATTTGCAATGCTTTAATTTTCACTATTTTGGTGAATTTCCCACTTTGCTAATTTCACGATCTTGTGAAAGGTTCATTTCACATAGATTGACTTTTAGCGGATTCTCCTTCTGGGATTGAAATTCATGAAAAAGTCTGTCTGCTCACAAATTTACAGAAGCCGGATACTAATTGATCTTCATAGGCTTTTACAGAACCAAGCGTTAATATTTATAATAAGTAGAGTGTTTTGATTCTCTGCAGTGACTGTAAATCATTTGACAATTAACTTGTATGAGATCTGTTTTCGCAAATATTTGAAACTGTTCAAAATTCTGGTATTTCCTGGTATTTCCTTGTAAGTTTTGTGTCTGTCAAGCTCACCTGAGCATGAAAATTGGGCAGAAAGTTTGTCTTGTTAAACTCTATGTCAATGTTTAAACTGGGTCACTGGGTCACATGGGGGATAAAAGCTTTGCAAGCACATCACAAAATTGTCTACAGCTGACTTTGATTGTGACCTTTTCATCTACATTGTATTTCTTATCCTTTGAGTAATGGTACTCAGGTGAGCGATATAGGGTCACATGGCCCTCTTGTTTGTAACTTTTAACTTAAAAAATTTTTACTCTTCTTTTAGATTTTTAGGTTCATTTTACATCCTCATTGAAAGTACGACATTACAAACAAATCTTATAGTAAAAGCGTGATGGGCAGTTCTTTTTTTCACCACGTACTCTGATGTACATACTTCTTTTCACAATATTTTTATTACCTGTTAAATGTTTTAAAAAGTATTACTGGTATTTAATTTATGCTGTGATATTGTAAATCATTCCACAATGTGACATATGATTGGATGTTTTATTGATTAAAAGTTACTAATAAAAATAAAAAGAATTCAATAGCATTCTGCTTTATTTTTAATGTTCAAATTACATATACCCAGCAGGCCCAGGTAGTCAAACTTGAGCATTTGATGAAACATCCAGAGGTCTATTTCTGGCCCATTAAAAGAGCCTCCATTTTGACTCACTAAAGAAGTATCTATTTTGGCCAATAAAAGAAGCCTCCATTTAGGCCTACAAAAGGAGCCTCATTTTGGCCCATAAAAGGAGCCTCATTTTGGCCCACAAAAGAAGCCTCATTTTTGCCAACAGAAGGAACCTTGAGGAATGGCAGTGTATATTTAAACTCAACACAATTTTGAAATTAAATGCTACCAGCTCAGTGCCCAGATTGCAAAAAGAACATGTATGTCACGCATGGAAATCAAAGTAATCTCTGATCTGTTTGAGGTCATAGTATGCTTTGGTTATACTTGTCTTGGATAGTACTTTGCATTCAAACTAATCTGAAGATATGCGAGGAGCTCGAACTTATCTCGGGTGTATCCTTGCTTAGATTATACTTTTGAGCTTAAACTTACTTTTGGTGATGATGGTTGAATGCTTAAAGCTCAGACTTGCCTCCTGTGATACTTGGAGCTCAAACTTATTTCATGTATTACATGGAGCTCAAACTTTTTCAGGTATTACATGGAATTCAAACTTCTTGGGTGATAACTCGTCTCTAATTAACCTCATCATTCTTTGATCTAAAACTTTATTTAGAAAATAATTTTGAGCTCAAAAATATCTCCAATTGTACTTTGAGCTCAGACTTGTCTTGGGTGAAGCTTTGAGCTCTTACCTATTTCAAGTTGTTGTAAATGCTAAGCCTAAATCAGGGCCATACTTTAAGCTTGAACTTGTCTTTGGTTATGGCCTGCAGGGCTTGCTTGTGGTCTCCCATGTTCACTGTACAGTAAGTACACATGTTCTTAAACTTTGTATCCCAATGAATATCGGTTATTTTGGCACTTGATCAGAAATACATGTATGTGGGCAAATTCGTTGCATAGGGCCTATATTTGAGCTGGTTAATGACTAAATCAACAGATTCGTACCAAGAATGACAATAATGCTTGCTTTCTCTCATAAGCAATTGGTTCCATCATTGGTGTGGTCTTCAGAGTGATTAATATGAGGTAACTCTTTTTGCAATCATGATTAAACAATTTAGTATAAACTAAAGTTTCAATAAAAAATTGAAACAAATTCATTCACATTTTATTCTTCTATACATATCGATAAATAACCAACAGCAAAACAAAAACAGCACCCATATATTAAAACAATGTTCCACTTGCCTTCCTATTTACAGGAAGAAAAGCCGAGGAAATCTTGGTTACAGATACAACAAGCATTTTGATAACAAAGCTCAAGACTTTTGTAATACAATAGCCCTTAAAAGTCCACTGATGATGATAATGATGATGATGATGTTCAAAAAATACTCATCCCTAAACACCAATGGCTGCACAAACTAACCTTAATTATGCACTAAGTGCAATGTTAACACTTGTGTAAATTGGATAATTTTTGTGACAATTTAATTTCTTTGTTTCCCCTCCCCCGACCCTTATTACAGGGTCCAAAAGTCTGCAATGTATTATGACACCTATCTGGATGACCCTTTATTTATCCCCAGTTCCATCCCTAACAAGAAGATATCAATTTTCAAATTAAGGACAAGGATTTTATTGTATTCCTCGGTGGTCAAGTGGTAAGAGTAGTTGACTTAATATCACTGTAACCTCTAACAGATTGAGGGTCATGGGTTCGAGCCCTGCTATCGACATGTCTCTTTATTTCAGAAAGTTGGCAGTTTCTTACAGAGGAAAGGAGTCTAGGACTGGTCCTACACAGGCACGACGGTTAGATAAACTGCTTGCCTGTTAAAGTGACCCAAATACTGCTGGAACGGGCACAAAACTCACCCAACAACACAACAAGGATTAAATCCTGTACCATTTGAAAAGAGGGCTTATTGATCCGACATGGGGTAATTGAAAAATGTAATTGTAATTGGCTGTGTGGTTCAGAACATATTCACTGTTTGGCAAGTCAGTCAGCTAGGTAGAAGATGAAAAATGTCATTTACAAATATTCTGAAACATTTTGAAGTTCCTGAAAAGATATCTATCTGTCCAAGCTACATCTGCCCCAGTAACAAGAATGTTTAGTGTAGCTGGAAATACATTAAGATCTGACAGATGCAGACTATCTGACAAAACATTTGAAAAACTTATGATGATTAAATGCAAGCACACTTGTAACTCTAACACATGTGTGACTGTTTAAAATTACTGACGTTGCATGAAAACAGGATTAACATTGTATTATACCTTTATACCTAATTGGTCCTCGGGCGTCGCTAACACGTTATTGATTAAAGGATTTTATTAATGTGTTTGCAGCTCCGATTGACTCTATGCCGGACCGATTGTCTTTAGGCCGCTAATTGCCAACATTACTGGTCATTATGATTTAATTAAAAACGATTCGGTCCACGTGCACTTTTGACCGGTAAGATGACAGTTGAAAGAAATTATTAAAAGATAAAACCCAAGAGTTAATTTTTATTACTCAAATAGTGCCGGCTATATAATGTATCATGTTCGGGCATTCAATGCCTTTCGATTTATTGTTGAAATGGCACAACGCCACATATTTGCGATGTTCAAAAAATCAAATGACCGAAATGGCAAACCGGCTTATGATAATCGGGGGAATAATAACGAAACAAATAACCGGACCGGCAACCGGTAGTAAATGCTTCCGAAAGTCGGAAGGGGAAGCCGAAAGATAATGTTAATCGGTCTGGCAACCCGAGAGGCATAAAAAATTATTCAAAACGAAACCAGACGACAAAAATTATATTGCCTATACCTGACACATGGATTATTACAAAACTTTGTGGGGGTGACTTTGAACGTAATCAGTTCTAATCGAAATTGAACACACTTTCAATGATAAAATCGCATGGAAATTATCATATTTATTTATGAAAACTGGCTCGATATTTTTCTTATTACTTAGAAATTCCATTTCTTATTCCTTTATGGCGAAAATTATGTAAAGTTTATCCCTTAGAAAATGGAACGCTCCACGTGAACGGCGCATTTATTTTATCGACTCGTGAGATTTACTAATCAATAATGAAAGAAGATAAACATTTTCGTTTTTGGAAACATTTTGGAATCCAAAGGAGGAAACTAAATACTTTAACCGTTCCATGATCATGCACAACAATGGAAAGATGGTTGAAAAATATATAAATCACGTACAAATTTTTCATTTTTTTTTTTTTTTTTTTTTACGTTTTTGTAACTTTTTTTTCGGGGGGGTTGACGATGTACCCTCGACTTTACCGGACCGATTGAGATTTCAAAATTTCCTGATCCCTGATTGTATACATGTGTTGATATTATGCAGCATAAATATGTTAGATTTGTTCACAAATAAAACACTGTGATTTGATGTAAACTTTGAAAAATAAAATAAAAATTTAAAAGTAATTTGTAATTTAATTAATTACATTGATGATGTAATTGTAATCTAATTAATGATATTTATAAATTAGTGTAATGGTAATTGTAATTTAATTAAGCATTTTCTTAATGTAATCGTAATTTAATTAATTACATTTCAATGTAATTGAACCCATGCATGTTATTGATACAAAATAAGAACCCTTAAACCACTTGGCTTCCACCAGAACCCTAAAAAATGTTGCCCAAAAAACTAATATGTTAGTAACTACTCTAAGACATGCAAGTTAACATGTGTGTGACAAGACTGACTTAAAGCAAAGCCAGATTTTTACAGCCTAAACGCCAGTGAAGCCTCTAGCTGATGAACGAAGATGATCCTTTAACCCCCTTTGGAGTATTTCTAAATAGTGATGTCACTAGCAAACAATATATTTTCACTGTGCTTAATATAATAGATTTTTTCCCCTTCTTTTATTTGTACACTTACCACTACACTGTGTTGACCCTCTATATAAAAATATACGTATTGAACAAAATGACTAAAATCTGTGAGTCTATCATTCACAACAAAACTGCCTATGTCTTTCAACTAAATTCTTGACTATTTTAGATTCAATTTCTGTCCCATTCGTTATTTCAATTTCATCAAGCTTTATCCATTGTTCATCAGTATTGGTGACAAATACAACTTCTAGTTTCCTCGTATCGAGAATATTACCTATGACTAGCTGATGCTCGTATTTCTCTAGCGACTGTTGCGCCTTCATGATAAGCAAGTTTGGATCTGTCTCTAACTGAAATTTAGAATATAGAATCCCAGAAATGTTTTTAAAATCAGGGCTAGTTCTGGCATTAGCCAGTGCCAAAACTGGCTATAACTAGACGTGATTAATACCCCCCGAAAGACTGCTTTATCAACTGAAGAAGTTAATAGTAACAAAATACCTTTCACAAAAACTAAAATAGAGTTATGGTTCTTGGCAATAACTCTGTTATTTGTCAAGATAAAGTTATGGTTCTTGTACACCCACTTCCTCTCATTGTGCTTGACCATTGTATGAAGTTGTATTTAATTCCAACCCGTAGATTTCAAGTTATGCTCTGGACAAGGAAAAGTAACAAAGGGCAATCACTCTAAAATAACCTGAGATATATTTATGGTTTTTATGCACTGCACTTCCTCTCAATGTGCTTGACCATTCCATGAAGTTGTATTGTATTCCAACCAGTAGTTTTCTTTGTTTCGGGGGTATAAAAAAGTTAAATTGGCTCAAAAGAAAATGAATTGGCTACAACTTCTAAAAAAGAATATGTTTTGTCTGCTACGCAAACAGCACCCCATGGAAAAAAAGGGTCAGTGCTAGCCCTTATTTTAAGGGCCACTAATAGTAACAGAAATAATTTGCTGCCACTTTTTTCAACTCTTGGAATTTAACAATGGAAATCCTCCATGCACAAATATTTATGACTTAAGTTATACAATTAAAGTTTCGATATTCATAAATTCAGGATTTATTCAAAGAAGTTTACACAAAACAATCAAAAGGACGTCGTATTGTCCAATACTAAATACTTGCTAGTAATTTGCAAACAATGACTTTTTTCCCTGAATAGTCGACAAATTCAATTCCTGATGTCAACAAAAAGCTTGAGTTTGTAACAAGAAAATTTCGAAGGTTTGCAAATGTCCATTAGTGCTCTTCTGAGCTTGACTTACCATGCAAACAAATACCTCCTTCAGTAAACTTGATATATACATGTAGTAATTTAGTTATTCTTGAACAAGTTCTTACGATTTAGATTAATCGCTCACAAGACTCATTCCAGATGGAATCAACTTCGAAGAGAGAGAGCCAATGTGGAATTATTTGTGTGTTGCCTAAGGACACTACCGACATGGCTATGGTAGGGATCGAACCTAGGGCCCTTCGATCCTGAGGCGAATGCACTACCAGTGCGTCACGGCGGCTCCACAAACTGATATTGAGAGAGCTATCAGAAATATGAATACTGCAGCATTTTGATAAAAGAAGTTTTCAAAGCCAAACTCTGTACTAATTACCTTAAAAGATACAACAAACGCTGATGTGATCCAATGTTTTACTAATGCTTCCATCATTTTGGGAACCAGCTCCAACGACAGTTGCAGAGGACCGTTCGATGACTGAATTTTGTGTAGTGGCTGTTGAAGAGATGAAACACAGGTTAACTACGGCAGGTAAGACAGTACAGTAAAGTTACAGTAATAAAACCACTCATCAGACTGGCATAAAGTGGTCTTAATATTGAAATGGTCTTTTTATTGAGACCGTTTCACTATAAAATTGGTGATTTGGTTCGGAAATGTTTGGTCTTATTATTGAGGGTGGTCTTAATATCGGGTGGTCTTTACTGTATGAAAGCTGCGTGTAGTCCAAAACAGTACTGAATTTGTAATGTTGTTGCCGTGGCAGAGTGGCATAAGGCATTCTTACTTTGCACAGCTATAGTTCATGTTGCTCTATGGTACAGGATTTTCATTTTTTCACCCAGTATAGTCAAAAAATAGTTCCTTGGTTTTACACTAACTTATTAATACCAATATAACTGTGATACAGATTCATATATTTTGGTTGTAACTTTGGTAATTTGATAAATTTCTTTCTTAAAATTTTAGCAGCCATTTTGAAAAGTCATATAAATTTGAACCTACTGTTCTTCTCCAATAAATGTATCTTACCATTTTATTTTTTGGAATGTAGAAGTCCGATACAGCTGCTGCTAGGTACAGAAATGCCTTATTTCCTAAAGTGGACATAATAAGTGAACAAGCCCTCAGCAAGTGGAGGTAATCTACCAGAGATGTAAACTCTACCAAGAGTAATCTCCCTTCTTTTTGAACCGACTGGTATTTCTGAATAACATCTAGCAACTTTGCAGTACTTTCAGCTTTGACTGAAATGATAAAAAGAAATCTTTGTAAAGCATTTTACCCAAGGGTGCTGTTTAGAACTAACAAGATATAGATTTGCAAATTTCCAACAGGAGCAAATTTTATGTCTCACTTTGTTACTTAATTATACACTCTTTTTACATTTTTGTACTCGGCTTGTATTCAGGAACTAAGGTAACCAGAAAAATGTTGCTATAAATACTGTGCAGTGTTGAAGAAAACAAAAATGAAATTGCAATCAGGTAAATCTCTCCTCTTTTCGGCTTCAAAATTCTACTTTTCTAGGCATGAAGGGAGACATGCCGGGGTCTCATCCAAAACATAAGCTAAAAATTTAGCTTTTGGACGGACCTTGATAAAATCCCTTTAAAAAAAAAAAAAAAAAAAAAAAAAATTTTTTTATAGAATTAGACATTTAAATTGTTTTTCTCAAATTTTAAAAAATTAAAGAACAATTACTCTGTCATCTCTGCTGGCATCTGGACATTTATTTTAATAAACTACACAATTTTTCTGTTAAAGAAACATTTACATGCTCATGATGATACAGAATAACATCAAGATATCTAAACCTGTCTTTCTAATGAGATATTGATTCAAAAACACTTAACTAGTCATGTAGTAGCTTATGAACACAAAGCAAAGCAAAGATGTGACCTAGGAGCTGAAATATTGACAACTATTATTGTGCTAAGCAAACTGCACAAGGCTTATTATAAATCCAAAGAGGCAGAGTAAAAATAATTAGATGATTACACATACCACATAACCTTTGGCCATCATCAGCATTTTGTACCTCCAGTACGTCCAGTAGTTTTGACTGTGGAAGATGACGTGTATAAGGTTGCAAAGATCTATGACGATGTAGAAATATAACAGCATAGCCATGCTCTAGAAAGTATCTGTTCACACAGTAAAGGATCATTTTTAATTAAAAAGAATTTATTACATAATCATAGTGTAGGCTTGGTGCTTACAATTTATATCAACTATACTTTTGACAGCTGCTTCGTTGTATCAAAGTCTGACCAACTGAGGATTTTTTAGGTTTACAAATGCCGTTAATTTTAATGGGATCCTGACCATGACCTTTGGGTCTTGAGTCTGATTCTCTACCACTACATCACAGATCCTCAATGCATATAAATTAATTCATATTATCTTAAATTTCACAATGCAAGTTTTTCACTTAGTACTAGTAAATGACCTGGAATAACTAACATGGACTACCGGTAATCATGATATTAAAACAAGTTAACAAACATCTTATGTACACAGCACTCATGTATGTTTTCAAATATTTCAAAAGAAGTTAAACTTGGCTAAAAGTTTAACCAAAAATAAGCTTAGGAATATCCATTTTTTGAAAAGTGACATAAAATTGATCAAGACAAGGCATCTGGCATATTTTCCAAGTTTGGGGAAGGTGCCCTAGCCCCTCAATTTGGGGAAAGTTGAAGTGATAATTAACTAAAGGGGACACTAAAATCCCCGTGTAAAGTCACAGTTTGGAGAAAACTGCATGATTTTAAAGAAATTTTAGTTGGGGAAGACACTCTATACCGGCCTCTGATATAGAACGTAAAAATGCCCTGGGCATCAATGAAAAATCTATATATTTAAAAGCAATACTGTAGTATCAATCATTGTGACTTTAACACAAGTATGCATTAGAATTGTACATGAAGATTTCAATAGTAAAATAAAGGATACTCTGCAGATGCTGAGCCTCTTGTACCGATGCTGAAATTATCAATAAACCGTACTGTGTTCCCTTCAAGCGGCACTGTTGTACCACCAGACTGAAAAATAAAAACAAGATCCTTGTTAATTAGCTAAATTTTGTTAAGCATCTGATCAATGGCTACCGTTGGCCTAGTATAATTAATTTGACGTTTCAACAATATTGCAAAAATTAAGAAAGACTTTCTTGCAACTCTTCTTTTCGTGAAGAAGCGACTTGAATATAATTAAAGGCTTATGTCAAAATTGTTTTGGAGTGAATAGAACATGGTTCTATCACCATCATATCACTAAATTTATTTTACTACATCAGTAACTAAATTCAAAGTGATCCTGGGACGTTAAATATTTCACATGGATCTGCCTTGAAGTCCATATTTTGACTAATTTAGACAACTTGTTTATCACATCTACCTGTGAGACATTAAAGAAGCAGCTACATGTGATAATAGAAGTACCCTGCAAGATACTGCATCTGCAGAAGGCCGAGAACCAACCTGATAAAAAATTGATCCATTCAAGTATGGGTCTTAGTGTAGTCTAACTAATTATACACGAGTCAAGATATTGTGTTATTTTTGTATGGGCAGTATCAGCGAGTCTCCCTCTGCGTTATAGAATTTGTTCAAGACATTGATACTGAATTATTTTGACTAGGTCAAGTGTAGCGGCAACTATACAACTGTTGAAGTAATTATTCAGTCTGTTTGTTTCAATCTGATATTGAGGAATTGTTAAGAACACTACCCAAAAAGGCTAATTTGAAGATACAGGAAAATTTTTGGAATAGTTTTTGACCCTGATGTTTTCGGATAAGTCAGGGACAACTAATTATTTCGTCAAGACAGTACTATTTACCGTGACCAAGACCACTGGTGTTTCTGCTTCATTGTGTTTAGAAACGAATCTTTCTGTTTGTATCTTGCTTTGAGCAAAATTTGCTGGTTCTGCCGTCTCTTCAAAAAATTTCACAGCTTCCGCCATTTGTAAACAAATGTGATTTATTAGTTTTCCTTAGAGGAGAGCTACTTCCGGTTGATTACCCTTGGACTGAACGAAATTCGTTCAATTAGGCTAGATAACGCGTTCTAAAGGTAAATATCATTAATGCAGACCGTTGTATGTCTATCAGGGGTATACCTTGATGTATAAACTAACCTGGGAAATCTAGATTTTGACATGACACCGAGGCTTGACAGAGATAATGCGGAGATAAACGTACACCACTTAGCCATATATGCCAGTAGCTTAGGCTGAACTGGCTTAGGCTGCTAAAGTTAGACAGAACAGTTTGCCTGTTTACTTAGGCGGTTAAACTCAAAAGTTCATGTTATAAAGTGAAGAGTTAATGTAAATATAATGTTAATAATTTGACTGTAGTTTTTTTCATTATGACAAAAATAATTTGAATGCAAAAATGACACAGCATCATGAACAAGAACATTGGTAAACATACTTATATATTTCTATTTTTCATACCAATTTAAATGGATTATAATATCCCAGTACCTAAGAATATTGTATTTTTGTGTGATGGTGTAATTTAAAGATTTTTAAAGATTCAAAATCTACAAATTTATTTGACCACATCCCCGCCATATTGAAAAAATTAAACTGAGGAGTTACCAGATTATAATTTTTTTTATAAGACCAAGGTGCCAAAACAGAAGAAGAAATGCTGTACAGACCATTACGAAGATTAGGCGTTGTCTTCAAACATGTGGTAAAATGATTTTTTTTATGTTTCACTCCTACTGTATTAAGAGTAAATGAGGTTTCTCACATTATACATGTTATAGGCAGTCATCTACAATGTGATACAATTTGCTGCCATTTACTGTGGCTGGCATTACTTTCTTGCCTGATTTTGACATCTGTACTGTAGCTGTTCAATAAAGATTTTCATCAAAGTTAACATGATTAACTTCAGCTTTTGGCAATTTCTTACAGCGTCCTAGTTGAACAGAGCAGCCAACATGATAGGTTTGACAATAAAGAAAGGTAAATCTTTGAAATGGGTCAAACTGTTTTTGTGATTGTAGAGCCTTCTGAAATTGAATTTTAAGCTAGCACCTACATTGCATTGAATCAGCTTGCACTCCTTAAATGAAAAGTGCTCACATACGTTTTTTCAAGCTACATTGATTTAACTGTGTATTTTTAGAGACTGAAAATGCTTTGCATAGCCAAGCTTAGAATTGTAATGTAAACATAATGAAAGAAAAATTAGAACCTAGACTATATTTCAGAGAATGGCAGCCCCATATACAACATCCTCCAGTATAGATGATGAGGTCTTGATACAGAAGATCAACACAAAAGGATTGATTTCATTAAACAGACCTAAAGCTCTGAATGCCCTCAACTTGAACATGATCAGAAAAATCATGCCACAAATGACTGTAGGTTACAGAAGTATTTTTATTTTAGGATTGTATCAATCGTTTATTGTAGCTTGCTTCTGCCAGATTTTGAGTACTGTGTGATGTAATTAAGTTTGATGGCTATGCCTCACCTGGAGCAGGATACTTTTAACATTGTTTAAGTACCGCCTCCGTGGTCGAGTGGTTAGAGTAGCTGACTTGATATCACTGTAAGCTTTCATAGATCGAGGGCCATGGGTTTGTGTCCTGCTACCGACCATGTCTCTTTCTGTGAGAAAGTTGGCAGTTTCATACGGAGGATTTGAGTCAAGTACTGGTTCTACCCAGGAACGATTGTTAGGTAAACTGTCCACCTGTTAAAATGACCAAGGTTGGAACGGGCGTTAAACAACAACGATAGCTATGTATTATCCCTTACCCTGCTAGTGGCGGTAGTGGCAAGTGATTGAGATTCTGTCTTTGTGACCAGTGCAGATCATGATCAGCCTGCACATCCATGCAGTGTGATCATACTATTGGCTACTCAGTCATCAGATTTTCATAGAGCATCCCGTTGAGCAATTTATGTCACTGTCCAAATAATTGAAACTAGAAAATAAGCATGATAAAGGTGAAATGGCTCAAGTAAAGGACTTGTTTGAGAAAACATTAATTTACATGACATTGTATATTTCTGTAACAGTAACCATGGTAACCAGTCTGACTATTTTATTTTTAGGCCTGGGAAAATGATCCACACATGACAATGGTAATTATGAAAGGAACAGGAGACAGGTCTTTCTGTGCTGGGGGAGATATTATTGGTAAACTGTTATTTCAATTTCAATTCAGAGAAATGTGAAAATAAAATTTTGTCACCTTGTGTAACATAAAAACTAGCCTTGAATAAATATTTCCATTCTAGTTTTACGAGTTTAATTTGTTTTTTATGCTTTTCAAGTTAAGCTTGCCTTAAGCAGCGAGTGAAGGGATACATCAAAGATGTCTACTCAAAACTTGTAGAGGTGAGTGGTGGTGTAGAGGTTAAGGTGTCTGCCACTCATCCAGTAGGTTGCGGAATCGGGCCCCACTGGGGTCACCACCATACCTCCTCATACGACACCAGTACTGGTTTTTCCAGGAAGCGGACTCGAGAGTGACTTGATAAGCTACAAGCTTTCTTCACAATCAAGCTAAAATAAATTAGTATAAACTAAACTAAAGCTGGTAGCCACTTAATACAGCTATAATAAATGTAAAAATGGCAAATTGGTTACACCAATAATGGCCGCTTGAGGCACGTTTCTGCTTAGTTCAAGTGACCAAGGGATCAAGTGATAAAAGTCTAACTGAGACTTAAGCTTACTGAGTGAATCTCAAGTCTGTTTCATTCAAGGGTAGCTCTGCAAATGCATCAGTGACCAGACTGGTATGCAAACCTGCAACCCCCATGATAACAAAATAAAGGTAGCGATAAATACCAGAAATATGACAGTTTGCTAGTGTTGTGCTCATAGATAGACGTGTTCCATTTGCAGTACATGTATATTGAAGATCTTAGTATCTTGTAAATTTGTTATACGACAGAACCTTGCAACTTGGTTTTCCCTTTGTAGGCTGTGTGCTTATCACAGTTTCCACTGTACAATCATGTAAATCCCATCCAAATGTTCATAACTCAAACATTCAAATTTTTTTTAAATATTGACTGAAAGTTAAGTGATATTACATTTAACGTCAGTTTTAATGACATGTCATAAAGAATGACAATAAGGATGTCTGTTGCATTTTCTCTTTTTCGTTCCCAGCTGTTACAGAGTCGGGAAAGCTTGGAGGTCAGCTGGCCAAAGATTTCTTCAAAGAAGAATACATTCTCAACAACAAAATAGGTAAAAGTGGCCTTTTAACATTTGACTTTATGTAAAATAGACGAAGATTAAGTTTACACATATTATTTAGGTTTTAATGCATCAATATTTTGTGCAACACTTTGAGCATTTATTGGTTGTGGTGCCTAATTGGATTTACTACAGTTTCCTATACATGTATATATAAAGGGCCAAAATTTTCCCTTTTGTAGAATTTCTTCAAACTTGGCATTTTGACTGGAATCAAGTTTTTAAAAATAAGAAATCTTTAAATAAAAATCTTAGGTCATCAGCCTTGATCTTGAATTATCTGCTAGATTTTTTTCTTGAGAATAATTGCTTTTTGAAACCACTGCTGTATTGTATTTCACCAAACTTTGAAGACTGTTTATTTATGAAATAATATCCGTTCCAGTGGTGTTTAACGTTTAATAAACAATGATTTGGAGTACTGATACGCAATAATTGCGTATAATTGATACATAATTGTTCTACTCTTTGTATATAGAGACATAATTGTGAGTCATGTTAGAATTAAAGTTTCATATTTACTCATGAATAGTCTTTGTTGATTTATTGATTTATACTATATATTTCCAGGTACATATGAAATTCCATATATTGCATTCATAGATGGCATCACAATGGGAGGGGTAAGTGTAATTTACAGATGAAATTGTGAAAATGATTTCTTGTATCAAACCACTCCTTATATGAGGCATTCATACTTTGCATGCTAGGCGATGTTTGCCGTACGGCACATGTTCAAATCCTGGCTTCTGGGGAGTAATAAATCGAAACAGCCATTGATACAGTAATTACAATGTACATGTAGTAGAGGATAATTTTTGGTTTCTGTGTAATATCATGGTTATAATTCCATCGAGTGGGCACCAAAAGTGATATTTTCACGCGTGGCACAGCCATAAGTGAAAATAACTACTTTTGGTGTTCACAAGTGAAATTATCATGATATTACAAGATACCAACAACTGTTCTGTTTATTTTATGTCTCAAACTCTACTTTTGTTGAGTTTGTTTCAATAAAATGTCGAAAATCACAGGAAACATCACCAGAAAGCATAGCACACATGATGCCATTTTAACCACGTCCACATCGTATGGTTTCCAGCATTCAAAACACTCGGTATACATTTTGACGTTAATCCAGTAGAAAAGTTTGATAAATTTCACTAAATGAACAGTGTGTTTATCAATACATTATCCACTGTATATTTCGATAAACCACCGAAAAACATCAAATAATGTAAAGTGCGGTAGTCTATGTTTAGCTAGAATTGCCTTTCTATTATTTGGATCATTAAATGGATAAAATACATGTATATTTGCAGGGTGTGGGCCTGTCTGTTCATGGTACATACAGAGTGGCCACTGAGAGGACGGTATTTGCTATGCCAGAGACTGCCATAGGTATGTATTCCGTAGAATAGGTATTGTCATAAGACTTCCTGTGTGTTGTCATGGTTACTTTGTGCACTGTTGTTGAGTCCTTGTGTGCTCTTTATTCAGTTCTCTTGAGTGTTGATCTGTCTCGAAAACATTAAATAATAGGAATATTACTGTACATTTTTTTTCATAAATTTTTGCACTTATGACTTGTCGGAATTTATAAATCTTTCAATTATTGTTAAGTAAGACTTAGTTCTTCAATAAGTTAACGGTTATATAGAATCATACATTAAATACTTGGCCGTCTTTTATAGTAACTTTCTTTTACACCTTTGGACTTTGTGTCTTTTCACAAAAACTTCTCTTCCTTCATCAACAATGCGTTGTAGCACCAAATAAAGAAACCAAGAGGCAAAGTGGTTCAAGCACCAAATTATGCTGGCAACGTGCGTCTGGTCTGTATGCTCGCACACCTATCTTCTGCTACTGGCATTTTACACAATTTTTGGCTAAATAAACTTAATAAATTATTTGGACAAAACTGGCTAGGTATTGCAGTCAGGTAAAACAAAACTCCCTAACTTTTCAAATTTTATTTGCTACCAGTATGCATGGGAGTCATACTGGGGTCTTGGCAAGTTCACCCAGGGAGAAATCCCAGGGTCAGCCAGGACTATAAACAACCTAAATGAAGAAGAATAAACTCGCATGGAAAACTATATTTTAGAATTTTGAAATGTAGTGATGTTTCTGTTATAGAAACTATTTACCTGTCTATGTGAAAAATCTTGTAATGTTGCAATGTGTTTTTATTTCAGGTTTGTTCCCAGATGTTGGAGGGGGATACTTCATGTCCAGATTAGGGGGCAGATTAGGGGTTTATTTAGCCTTGACTGGATTCAGGTTGAAGGGTAGGGACGTTCATAAAGCAGGAATAGCTACACATTTTGTACAGTCAGATAAGGTAAGAAACTGATGAATTGATATCTGAAAATAATAGTTTCTGTCATGAGCACGATGTTCAGATTGAAAAATCTGTCACCGAGGGTAACTGTTTTGGCGGGTACGAGGCTCTGCATACAGTCTTGCACATTAAGTCACAAATAATTCATGAGAGTCGTCTGGAACAATTTTTCTGGCATGAGTAAAATCACCAGAAATGCCAATCCGATGTGCAAGAAGCAATCTATTGTAGATTTCCTTCTCCTATGTCATTATCACATTCACCATCAGCTTTTATAGAACGGATTCCCCTCTGATTAACACTACAGGGATAGTGAGAAAGGAATAAAAGATGGTGTCAATGGTTCTATACTGATAATTTATTCTTGATTGCAAAACAAGTTTTTACAACTTAGATAAAGTGCTCTCGAGATTCAGGCCGGACGGAATCAACTTCAAAAAGAGAGAGAGAGGCAATTATTGTGTCTGGACACTACTGTTGTGTCAGTGGTGGGGATCAAACCCTGGACCCTCCAGTGCAGAGGTGATGCCTTACCACTGTGCTATTTTGACTACATGGTTAGTGTATAAAGGTATTTAATTTGATCTTTGTCAAATTATGCATTGTCATGGTCATAATAATTTTGCGATGCTATATCTTGTTTTAGATGCATGCATTAGAAGAATCCCTGTTGAAACTACATGATCCAGAACCTCTAGATATTGCACATGTGCTAGAAAAATTCCAGCACGAGGTAAGTTCTGATTTCATTGTGACAGTATTAGTTTTGTTTCAGTGTTACTAGGCAGAGAAGCTAACTATGTCTCCCACCCCCCACCCCCCATCCCCATATTGCATTGCACATTTTCGACATTTTCTGATTCAGTTATTGTAGGTGGAGTTATTGCCCTTAATTGGAGTTATTGCCCTTTATTTGTCTAATTTTACTGTTGCTATTACTCCTATACCACTCTTCGCATTTCAACCAAACTGCACATGCAATTGATCAGTACAATGTCTACACTTGCTATCACCATGTTCCAGTTCACATACTTTTAGTGGAATTTTTGCCCTTGATTTGTCAAATTTTATGATGTTTGGGCTATTTATCCTATACAACTGGATGCAGTTCAGTCAGACTACACATTAGTGATGATTACCATGCCTACCTTTGCATATCATGTTCCGGTTCATTGATTTTTAGTGGAGTTGTTGCCCTTGATTTGTCAGATTTTACTATGTTTGCACTATTTCTCCTATAGGACTTAATGGTTTGACGTTGACCGTATGACCTACTTGTTTGTTATTGTATTACATGCACAATTTTTCAAACATTTCAATATATATCCTAGATGGTATTGTGAAGTTATATGCGGGGGTGAGGGGGTACATATGTTTTTGCCTAAAAAAAACCTCGAGTTTAAAGCGATCCAACCTTGATGCAAAAGTATTATTATTATGTTCCCCATCAAAGATGGAGCGGTGTTTTGGTCTGACCATATCGGTTAGTCTGGCGGTAGACCAAACATCCAGAAACTTCAGATCAATGCTTAGTTACACGCTGTAGAGTTTATAGAATGTCAAAGAAGCATTTCCCGTCTTCGATCGTACTTTACTGATGTTTATGTCTACTGGTATTTTCAGAGTACAGATGTACCAGACAATGAATTTGTGCTGCGAGAACATATGGAGGAGATTAACAGATTATTTGAAGGGGAAACAGTTGAAGAAATCATGCAGAAACTTGAGAATGCTGGATCAGAATGGGCAACAACGCAGTTGAATACACTTAAGAAAATGGTCTGTCTATAGATTGTCTATTGGTTTAACGCTTGACCTGGAATCAGTAGTAGATGCTTGTGTAGTTCAAGATTGAGTCAGTTTATAAGTTTTAAAAGAAATAACTTTTATCTAGGCAATACATTATTACTATTTATTAAACATTTATGTGTCAAAGGCCAAGGTCATGTGAATCTTATGGTCAAGGTCATGTGAATCAGGATATTAAAAACAAGTTCTACTCGGTGACATACAAATACTTATTTAGGCATTTGGCCTCAGATAATTAAGTGAACAGTATTGATATTGAAAGCAATTGTCAATGTCAAAGGGACTAGAGTATCAACCTTGGTCCAATATGTCCTCAAGTGGTTTTGATCCAAAAATGATCGCTATTGACCTTTGCTTGAGTAAGTCAAAGGTCAATGTCATAGGGACTGCTATTTTAAACTATTTATACTCTGTACACAGAGAACGTTGTGGCATTTGGTAAAATAACTTCATAGATGGTCATTCTGTGGTCAGTAGATTAACATTCTGATTTTAGAGTCAAAGGTAAAAGGTCAAGGTCTTGGGTATCTTAACATACATGTACTGAGTTTCTTGTAAGTAAGATAAGAACACCCTCTGCCCAATGGGCCTGTAAATTACCAATAACTTAAGAAGTTACATTATCACAGTCGTGTACATGTTTATGGAATTATTGATTCCTTTTTGTATCTAGTCAAAGAGTACTGTATATTTGTTGTAGTCTCCAGTCTCCATGAAGATAACATTGCGATTATTGAATGAGGGAAGTTCAAGGACATTACAGGATGACTTACAAGTGGAATACAGACTGAGCCAGAGATGTATAGAAGATAAAGACTTCTACGAAGGTGTTAGAGCAGGTACATTGGTTTTCCTCGTGGTAACTTATTCAGATGTCACTGACTCGTGTAGAATTTAAGATCTTGTTTAATTTAAACTTATTTATTTAATCTCGATTGGGTAACAAGTTCTTACAACTTATAGTAATCGCTGTCAAGACTAACTCCAGATGGAATCAACGTCGAAGAGAGAGGGGCAAATATGGTATTATCTCGGGTTTTTTGCCTAAGTACACTACCACTAATTGGGCTCTGGTGGGGATCAAACCTAGGAATTACCAAACCGGTGGCGCACAAAGGCGGCTTCACATGTAAGGTTCAAATGCAAATTTCAAAACTGTTACGTTTGTTTATTTTCATCTTTTTAACTTTCAGTTTTAAAAGACAAGGATCAAAATCCAAAATGGAATCCAGCCACACTTGAAGGTGTTAACAAGGAACATGTAGACTGGTATTTTTCACCTCTTCCACCAGAAAGAGAACTAGTGCTGTGAAAGTACTTGAAACCTAGACACAGTCCAGCATTAAGGAATGATTGATGATATAATGTTTGAATTTGAAAACTGTATATCTATGTAAACAAATAAACTAGTCAACAGCGAGTGGTGTTACATTTTGAAGATTGTCAAATTGTGTGTTATGAGGGAACTCCGCTGTTTAGGATCCACTCTGTACATATCGAAGATATTGTAAATTAAGATGGAGAAGAAGTACCACTATGGGAACAGGTCTTACAAATTATCGCTTTAATAACATTTAGGTTGTTTCACATGAAAATGAAAACCAATTCAGTCAGTCAGTCAGTCAGTCAGTCAGTCAGTCAGTCAGTCAGTAAATAAAAAAGAAGAGATTGCTGTCAAGTGTCGCTGCCAGGATTCGAACCCTTGACTTCTGGGTTAGGAGTACAATGTTGTATCCCTACACCACAGTGCCACACTGTATAATATGGTATAAAGAGGTAGAAGATTTTAGGATGCTTACATGTAAATGTGTAAGTATGTGCTATTTGGTTATGTTATACACTATAATCTATGTATAATATACAGTACAGTACATACAACAAGATACGTATATGTGCCATATGCTGATTATTTGTTCACTTTTCCTTTGGTGCATTTTACTATATAATTAAGATATACTATTACGGTAGTCTGTATATAACGAACATCGTGGGAGCTTTTAAATTTGTTCTTTATGTCTGGAGTACATTATATCCATCCATATGGCATTTTCATATTAACTAAAGAAGGGAAAAACGTCGGGGCCCAGAAAGTTTGTACGTTATATCTGGAGTTTTACTATATTTTGTTATAAACAAAGTTTACTGTAGTTTAATTCTAACATGAGCAGATGCTACAAATAAATGCAACAGGTACATGTAGTTTTCTAAGCTGATACATTCTTAACATTCATGACAACATTGTGTTGATGCATCAAAATGCTCCTTGCATAATTTACAACACATATAATCCTTCTTTGTGTATGGAGCCATGTTTGAATAATAAATACAGTTAACTCTCGGTATCTCGAACCCGCTTACCTCGAATTTCCGTTTAAGTCGAAGAAATTCCAAGAAAGTCCCGTCAAATTTCCTTCTTTATCTATGTACTTTAACTCCTTTTAAGACAAAATTTGACATATCGAGACTCCAGATGTGTCGAAGGGATTTTTTGGTCCCGTCAAACAAATTCCAATGTAATGTCAACTCGTTAAGTCGAAGTGCGAAAGTCGCCGACGGATCAAAGGTGCGGCAGGTCAAAGCAAGGGTGAGACGTTGTCATGCCAATTCACATGTGTCGTAATGAATGTTGTTTGTTTTTCATGGATTTACTTTAATTGCCATTGACTACGTGTAATTAATGCTGAAAAATGCGGTAATTACTTTAAAGACTTAATTTATTTGAGATGTTAAATGATAACAGTGATTGGGTTTTATAAAAAAAGATGATTTCTGAACAAATTTATCAGTCTGTGAATATTTTGTTTTATAGTTAGTTGCTGTTCTAATGTTAAGATTATACGAATGTTCTGACTTCCAGTTCAAGAAACGCTAGTTTCACTTTTGCCCGACGCGTACTTCTGTTTTCGCTCGGGCCGATACAAGTTTGTAGATGTGCTTGATATTTATTACTAAGGGCTGTTTGTGTATATGCAAAAATAAAATGTAATTAAAATTGAATTTGGGTTCCAATGTTTTCAGGGAAAATTTGCATCAATAAAATAAATACAAATAGTTGTCTGTCTTGAAAACAGGGAATTTTGTGCACTATTCGTCCATATACGTCCAAAAAACAACAACTAAAAGCCCCTCTTCTTACCTCGAACTTCGTTTATCTCAAGTAAAAGGTCTGGTCCCTTGAATTTCGAGATAACGAGAGTCAACTGTATATGTATTTCTGATCAGTGTTTTGCCAAATAGTATTGAAAGACCTTGGTTTTGCGTATATGTAAGGCCAAACAATAATATGTGTGTGTTTCTTGTCCCTTTGCCAAAAATTTTAAGATTGGTCTGTTGGCAGGTTTTTATTCCAATTTTTGTTCACCTTGTATGCTCTGAATTACTTTAAAATTGTTCTTTTTGATCAATATCTCATAAAAGAAGTTTGAGGTCAGCAGTAAAAGGTGAAGGTCAGTCACAAGACCTAAAGCACAGACTTGTAATATGGGTTGACTGGTATAATAATTACACTGGTTATATTTATCAGAATATTGAGGAATGTATGCCACTAGCATTATAATTTTTGCCAAATATTACCTCACTTGGACTTTGTAAGAAAAGTATTGCTATTCTGTAGTTTGTATCTATTAAAACTTATGACACAGAAATCCAAGATTTTCTGTTCAAGGTTAAATCAGTTGGAAGTTTCTTCTTGTTAACGTTACCTGATCTTATATTTTAAATTTTTTATACAGTTTAATTCTTGAAATGAAAATTTTTGATGAATTATGAAAAATGCAATTTATAAATAATTTGCTCTTAGACTTGTTTAAAGATTTTCCATCTTTCTGTCAGGATTTTATAACTGTCCTTGGCTGTTTAGAACCAGTCCATATTAAATGTTTAAGATATTATTAAGTGTGCCAGTACCCAGTTAAAGGCTACCATTTCCTACATGTATTTAGGGCAAAAATTTCCATAACTGGAGAATTTCTTCAAACTTGGTAATGTTGATTGAGAATCAAATCTGAAAAAGAAATATGAAATAAAAATCACAGGTCACCTGCATTGATTTTGAATTATCTACCCTTGAAAATCAGAAAATACGTGTACAACAAAATGCTGTGTTCAAGGGCAGACAATTCAAGATCAAGGCCGATGACCTATGATTTACACTGCATGTTTTTTTTCACATTTGGTTCTCGGTCAATATACCAAGTTTTCTACAGTTGCGATAATTTTTGCTCTAAAAAACGCCTTTAAAAGATAATTATTTTCAGTTCGCACTACTCTGTGCATACAACTCGGGGCGCAAGTTTTCAGTTGCTAAAGTGATGATATTTCACCCTATTTTGAAATGGAGTATTATTGGTGATTTTCACTTTTCAAATATCGAGTATTATTTTTATTTAACCAAAAAAGTGTCTCAAAGAATTCAGTTGATTATTGATTCTGTTCTTAAAGGAATGATGTAATAATAACAAGCAATCCGGTATCTGGATCAAGACATTGTCAGAAGCAAAAGTGTGTTAAATTCAAAAATAAACTTCCAAAATGAAAGACATATGTTCAGTTTTATATTAGTTCCCAATTTTCCCAGTCTTTATAACTATTCTTAGTGCTTTTTACATCTACCTTATCTTAAAAAAACCTTCATTTCTGAAATCATGTGACCAGTGTTGATGCAGCTTCACAGAAGTGAACAACTATGAAGTCCTGTGTGGTTTTTGGGGAGGATTCTTGAAATGAGCCAATTAGTACTACTTAGAAATGAGCATGCAAATTAAATGATAAACACTTTACTCTGTACACGGCTCTTCATTAATAGTTTACAACCCAATCATCATGAAAATTGGTCAGAATGCTTTCTTCAACGATTTCTAAGAAAAGTTCGAATCTGGGTCAACTGGGGTTAAAAACTTGGTCACATGGTCATTCTTTCGTTCATTCTTTCCTTAATGAATTTGTTGGTTTGTTCATTCATGTGTTGGTTCCTTCATGCATTGACTCACTTACAACGCGTTGCAGTTGGCTTTGCCCGCTAGCTATTTTAGCAATCAATAAAATTACAATCTTACGTCACACAAAGGCGAATCTGAAACTATTAATAGAGCATGTAGATATCGGTTAACTCCTCCCCTCCGTTCTTTCATTGAAAAGGTCAAATAGGGGCGCATACGATCAGTCTTTATTTGATTCTGACGTTACGTTCCGAACGTGGAAAGAAAAATTGAAAGTCATAACAGAAGCAGTATCGGATAAAGTATATATTAAAGTGCCAGTTGGTAAATCGGAGGAGCCAGGTGTACACTAATTGATGAAACTTTCCCAAAACGTAATGAAATAAACTATGGAAGTTTTATTGCGTACCTCAACGAATATCCCAACTAATTGCACGCAAGTGCTTTTTGCTACATACGATGGCCGCCCTTCGCAAAGGCAGACTAGATGTAATATCAGTTTGTAAAATTGTTCTGTCTTGCAGTCGAAATATTGAGGCTACTCCACGAGGTAATACATGTACATAAAAATAAAAATAAAACACATTAACAGCGCACTTTTAAAGTAAGCAAGATTAAAATGTTATCGCAATACTGCAAATAGATCTAAAATGTCTGGGCTAGGTAAAACAGGACTTTCAATATTTATTCGTTCTAATTTTTTCCCCTCAACATTTCGGCTAGCCTGCGGACAACCTGGACCCGGGACAGAAAAGCCTCTTGTCTGACAGCAGAAAGTCCTGTGCCAGACATGTCGGACCCCCTCTGTACTATGGGTTGGACATATACAGCAGCGTCCAATAGTCTAATTAATTTGGTGTTTCAGTGAGACCCCTTTCACAGATCTGTTATTTATAACTAGAAGGTGAACAACTTGAAAATATCAACCTATAAAATCGGTTTGCCTTCGAAGTCGAAATAGTTAGACTAGCACTCTACCAAGTTCTCATATATATGTACAAATGTACATTAAATGTTGACTTTCCGAGAGCTTCTTAATTGTGATTTTACCGATAGCCATTTGAAAAACAATAACACTGAACATAAATTAGTACGCATGAGTATATCCAGGATATTATAATATTATTGTGTATATTTTACTTCAGTGACACTGATGACACAGCGGTCAGTGCAAAACAAAATGTTTCACTAAGACTGTCGTTTTCCCGCAGATTCTTTAAATATGTTTTCTTTATCATTCGTCGAATGTTTCTTCTTCAAAATGTGAAAAAAGCCGAAATAAATTTACAAAAGTTTTGAGTAATCGTGTAACTCTGCAGTCATGTGTCCAACATTTCGCTCATGTATGGCTACGGGCGGTAGGCAGGATGCAGTATCTAACACTCATCTACAGATTTTTATATTGGTTGGAATAAAAAAGAATTGAAATACATGTAAATATATGAGATAAAGTGAACGTTATTAATCTACTGGTCTGACTGTCATGTCTGCAGTTTCATTTTTATGGCCGGAGTAACTACGCCCCTGTTCATTGATTTGTATTTTTTTGTTAAAACTCAACGCCCCGACCGCACGGCTTTTAAAGTAAAAACACTGTTCACAAGGGAAAATTGTCGAGTTCACTGTCGGCAATAGAGAGGGAACTTGGGTATGATAATACAACGTCCGTACAAGTAAAGATTTTGGCAGATGCACTGATTATGTCAGTACGTACAGTACGGCATTAGATACTTAGTATGTCAGCAGACTTCCTTATCATTAGTGGCGACGCTCTGCGAAATAAAGGAGTTCCAGTACCGCCGGAGACAAAAATATTTTTCACGCATCGATGTACTCAATTATTGATAATTTCGTCAATTTAATTACTTTCGTTGACATTTTGTTCCACTTTGGCAAACAAAATTGACGAGGCGAGTTGAGAAACAGATTGAAAAACGCATTTTATGAAAAATGCATCACAATATATTTTTTCAACAGACGTCATTATGAATTGTGTAGGATAACATGTTACTTCAATGGAATTCCGATGTGTAAAGTTCCGCGAACATAATTTACATGTAAACTTATTCATAAACTTACGGTCTACACTTATAAATGCAATGATACCGTAGCTCAATCGCTGTAATTGAAGGAGATCTCTTTTAAAAGAGTATATATTAATCAACATTTTAAATAAAACAGAAGATCTATATAATTTATCTCGGAGTCACTACAAAATACGCGAAGAAACCTATATTTAACATTATTAAATACTGTTTGTCACTTGCATTAAAATTACCATGCGGGTTTTTGGGCGGAGCAAATTGACGACGTGAGAAAGAAGCTGGACGCTCGCACCTAAATGTCCTTGAATGGGGAGGAGTTAACCTATAAACTAGCTCTAATAATAGTTTCAAAATTGCGCTATGAGTGACGTAAGATTATAACTGTATCGATTGCCAAGATAGCGATCGGGCAAACCCAACTGCAACGCGTTGTAATTAATCATTCATTCACATATACACATTCACTGGTATTTCCTTTTCACTAATGAATTTATTCATTTACTCATTCAATGAATCGCCTGATAAATTACACATCCTTTCATCTTTTACAAAAATGAATCATAGTGTCTTAGCATCAAAATAATAGTGATATTTAGGATAGTCATTTAACTACAACACTTAAACTGAATCATACTTGAGTAAAGTGCACTTCTGTTTTAGAAGTTTAAACCTTCGGCACTTCAAGTACACTAGGTGTGTATTAAAAGTTCAAACGGTGTTTATTAGAAGTTCAAACTTAGTGCATTTCAAGTGCACTGGGTGAGTATTAGAAATTTAATCCTAGTGTTTAAGTTTAAACCTATTGCACTGGGTGTGTATTAGAAGTTTAAACCTAGTGCACTTCAAGTGTACTTAGTGTATTAGAAGTTTAAACCCAGTGCACTTTAAGTGTACTTAGTGTATTAGAAGTTAAAACCTAGTACACTTAGTGTGTATTGGAAGTTTAAACCTAGTGCACACAATGTGCAAAATGGTGTGAAGTGCAGTTTAAACAGTACTGTTTGTGGTATAAATAGGAGATAACTCTAAAGCTTGTTCCCTGGGTGTCTCATCCACGAAGAAAAGGCGGACACTATTACTCTCATGGACGGACCTTTATAAAATCATATTCAAATCAAAGCTTGTTTCCTGTACCTATTCACCAGAGATAGACGTACTAAACAAACAAGAAATGCGGCAATGCCGCCAAACCAGATTTTCAACAGCGCCTGTAGAAATTCTAGAATTTAATAATACATTTATTAAAAAAAAACAAGTTACAAAGTAGACATGAAATAATATATCATATCTTTTTTAAATTACCTCCAAAGATGATAT
>JAFMSR010000016.1:7398289-7426056 GCA_022818135.1 Saxidomus purpurata
CCCGTGAAGTCAGCCCCGTAGCACCTAGTTACACCGCATCCCCGTGAAGTAAGCCCCGCAGCACTTAGTTACCCCGCAGCCCCGCCATGTTATCCCTATGCCACCAAGTCTCAACACGCCTCGTGGCATATGGTTTCCTCAAAGTACCGCTTGAATTAACCTATGCATACATCACCACAGGACAACGAACAAACGCAGTGGTGTTGATGGGTAAAGATGTCTGCCGCTTATACCGGAGGTTTCGGGTTAGAACCCCACTGGGGTCACAACCGCACGTACCTTCTCATATGTCATCAGTTCTATTTTCTCAGTCCCGTGCCCTCCAGTATCAATGCAACCCTGGTGATATTGTTAATATAAGTATCATCCCCGCTTCACATACTCTGTCCCGTGTCCCCTGCACTCAATACAGTTCTACTTATAGTGCTACCAATTTTTGATCACAGGTGAGTGTAGCGTACCAGGGACCCATACAGTGATTTTTAGTTCAAAATAGCCTACTTACTAACCCTATATCAATAAGAAGGTAAACAACACCGTTTACACATCGACCCACTTTCAGCCTTAATTACTTCATCTAGAATAATGCATATTTATTAAAACCCATTGCATATATAGCATAAGTGTTTATCGTTTCCGTATAAGTTTACTTCAAGGCCCAAAAGCAAACCGTTTTGAAATAGCGACTGATAATTTCCGATTTTTTTGACATTTTTCGTCAACCCGAATAAATGTCACACATTTCTAACACTGAATTCTTCCCTTTTAACAAGCTTTTAAACAATTTCGCCTTGTGTCATCCAAATATTACACAACCGACGCCGTAGAAATTGATTTGATAAATATTTCCACAAGCTTTCCAGTTTTAATACGATCCGTTAATACAGTATTCATTTTATTTCGTTGATATATTTTGTAAACATATACATGCAGCCATACTGATAATGGGAAAAACCAGTTTCCATACTGTATCGATCGGCCAGGTCTTACCAAGTCTAGGTTACACATCACTAATACATGTCTATGGAATACTGAGCTCTAGTAGCAGTGTTGTGCCGTTCTTGTGTATGTCCACAGTGACGGTTGCACACTGGAAAATAGACGTACCCGAAATGTGTGAGATTTATTCGAGTTGGCGAAAAATTGTAAAAATTTCGGAAACTATCAGTCGCTGTTACAAAACGGTTTGCATTTGGACCTTGAAGTAAACGTTTACGGAAAATATAATTACGTTAGGTATATATGCAATAGGTTTTGATAAATATGCACTATTCTGTATGAAGTAATTGAAGCTGAAACTGGGTCTATGTGCGAACTGTGTTGTTTACCTTCTTATTGATATATAGTCATTAGGCTATTTTTATCTAACATTCACTGTTTGGGTCCCTGGTACGCTACACTCACCTGTGTTTTTGATAACACCCTGATTAACATGAACTCAGCCCTCAGCCCTGTGCCCTAAGCACTGAAAACACCGTTTGTAGAAGTAACATCCCCGCCTGAATGAGTAAGCCCCGTGTCCCCTGCTATCAATAATAAGTTGTGGCCACAAGTTATTAAGTTGTGGCCTCAATTTAATAAGTTGTGGCCACAAGTTAGTAAGTTGTGGCCACAAGTTAGTAAGTTGTGGCCTCAACTTAATAAGTTGTGGCCACAAGTTAGTAAGTTGTGGCCTCAACTTAATAAGTTGTGGCCACAAGTTAATAAGTTGTGGCCACAAGTTAATAAGTCGAGGCCACAACTTATTAAGTTGAGGCCACAACTTACTAACTTGTGGCCACAAGTTAATAAGTTGAGGCCACAACTTATTAAGTTGAGGCCACAACTTGCTAACTTGTGGCCACAACTTATTAACTTGTGGCCACAACTTATTAAGTTGAGGCCACAACTTACTAACTTGTGGCCACAACTTACTAACTTGTGGCCACAATATAAATAAAGTGTTGCGGATGTCACCTCTGTGCCACCGTAAACATCAGCATGAATGACAAAATTTTCAAAAAGTATGAAAAAAAAAAAATGAAAATAGAACATACAGTTTTGGTTTCAGTTTCTATGGGAAAATCCAGTTAACAGTTTTATCGTGGCAGGAAACTCCATGCATTTTTTTAATCAATTAAAACAGTAGTGGATTTTCCCTAATGCATAATCCACACTTCGACTACAAAAGTAAAAATAAACATCCTGGTTCAAATAGGACATGTAACAGTTCATGCATCAATTTTTGTGACCTTTATCAATTTCATATAATTTCCATAATTATATACACACATGTATTTAAATAGTTGAAATAACTTAACAAGGAAATATGCTGAATTTAAATATTGATGAAGTGTTAGGGG
Source organism: Saxidomus purpurata (assembly GCA_022818135.1). NCBI lineage: Eukaryota > Metazoa > Mollusca > Bivalvia > Venerida > Veneridae > Saxidomus > Saxidomus purpurata. The sequence continues at coordinate 7,400,632 of JAFMSR010000016.1, forward strand.
TTTTTTTATCAGTTAATATTTCATTATTATAATTAATATACTACCTAGTTAGCAAACCTGTCAAAGCTGTGACCTCACTTTAAGCATAACCTCTATTTTTTTTAAATCCTACAATGCTGGTCTCTTAAGATAAAACACTTACTAACCAGCTACTGTCACTTTAATACTACTTTTAAAATAGGTTTAATATAATAAACCCTTTACTTGCATCGTCTGAATTTGACCCTTGAGCTATGACCTTTATGTTTTCCACGGTTTCCACACTAGGCTAAAAGTTACATTCACGGCTCAGTGCTCGAAATCAGAATATAACTAAATCTTGTCAAGCTCTCATTAATTTTGGACCAAATCATTATTTTTAACCTAATCATCATTTTTGACCGAATTATTATTTTTAACCAAATCATTACTTCGGACCAATTATCATTAATTTAAAAACTGGTGTGTCTACTGAAATTTTACTGACCGAACAGGTAAAACGGCAGTGCTGATCTTTCCATATCTGATCATGATCTACACTAGTCACTAAGGCAGAATCTCGTGTGGTCAGAGTTTCAAATGAGCAATAAAGCTTGGGAAGTACAAAGACAACAATCTATAAACATGATCAGTTTGGCCTATCATTACTTCCTTCCTTGAATGACAACATTTTAAGTTAAATCTCCAACCAGACCATGTAAATGATTGTCAGTGGCTGAGATGCTAACATACGTCAAAACAATGCCTACATGTACATGATGTATGTCTACCAGCTGTTTGAACAAAGTCAGGATAACAATCAAGCCTGATAAATCACAGCTGACCACTCAAATAAAGAAGAACAAGCACATTTGTACTTACACCATAGAAAACAATTATTAATAGATAAATAATTTGAACCAATCAAAAAGCTGTATTATACCAAGTTCTTTTTCCCTTTTATCAACAATTTGTGTTTAATAGGATGAATGTATTTAATAAGTAAAATCAACACAGAGATGCTAGTTGGGCTCAGATATCGAAATCACTTGAATGACACCTGGCGTAACGTTAATTACATTGGCAATTAAAGACAGAAAAAAGCAGGAAAGGCGGCAGAGTATTTGTCAGCAAATAAAAAAAATTCTACTCACTGGTTAGGTGGGTATTTTAACTTTATACAATCATTCAGTAACCTTCGCTAAGTTCAGGTTCCCTTTCTCTTTATATTCAACAGTAGCAATATATGTATCTATTTATACCACTGAAACATGTAACCTGTTTTGAAGAATTTAAACAATTCTGTGTAAGTACTACTTGAAATGTTTACTTTAATTTTGACGTGTGTTTCAACCGAGTGTACTTCAAAATCCCCTCAAGCTCAGTTGACATCCTCTTGGTCCAAAATTGCATAGTAGTCATCATCCCTTCGATGGATTTTACAAGGTATACATAATCCCCTCTGTGGAAAAGCGGAAAAGCATTATACTGAATGAAAAAAATTTAAATTACTAAATGTCTTATTTGTCTCTAGCTTTACTATTATAGCAAATGACTGAAACTTACTAAAATTACTGAAATTTTACATTTATTGATTTATTCACACTTCTTTCCCATCAAAAATGTAAAATCCATTGAGGGGATTATGAATACCTTGTAAAATCTATCGAATGGATTATGACTACTATGCCATCTTTGGACCAAGGGGAATCTGACTGAGTGGATTTTGAGTGTCTCCCGTCCTCTAAATTCATCCTTTACAGTAATTTATCTGTATGACGAAACAAAGCAAAAGAAGAAACTTGAACAACGGTAGCCAGTACACAACATAAAATTGTTTAAACTATATTTCAAAAGGGCTATCCTATAAATGATTCTTCAAAGTTTGGTTGAAACTTGAAACAATAACCTTCTAACTGTGGCAGAGAATCCTAGTAATAAGTTACTGACAGCACAACAGAAGCTTAGTTCCAGCTTCGAAAACTTATAAAGTTAATTGCTATCACTTTTATATTTGTTTTTATTACCACTCCTGTCGATGATACCCTAAGCTCTTCAGCTAAACATAAACTAGATGAAATGTGAAAAGCTCAATTCCAAACTAACGTAGCCAAACATCGGAATTTAGTTATATCTATTTTTAGCACTCTTGAAAGAAAATCACTCAAACTCTCACTTTCATAGAGACAATTTCAAAGACAATTTATTATTTTGGGGTACACACATTTTTGTTCATATCTATTTCTAAGAGAAATAACTTGGCGTAAGTCATTTCTTACATCTTTTCAAGACATGTACTGTGTTTTAAGCTTTCAGTCATTCTTGCCCTTTATTTGATATGGAAATTTTGAAGGGTACAGAAATATAACTTTAAACTTGCTTCCATGTTGTACATATTCATGAATCATGATGTATTTGATAAAACGTAAGTAAAACAGATAATCTTTAGCCAACATTTTCAAAGGAAGATCATTTGTTCGGAAATAAGCTAAACCTGATAACTGTAACACAGTAAACTGCTAGAAAACATGAAATATAAATACAAATAAAAAGAATGAAAAATAAATACAAGCTACTTTGTAAATATACCTCTGATAAAGTCCTCTTATTCTGATTTTATAATTTATAAAAAGCCTTGAATACTGTTCTTTTTAAACGACCAAACACACAAAGTTATCAGCAATATACATTAATCTTGTAATAAAAGCATGTGACAACAATTAAAGCAGACAGAGTACACAACTTTGAATTTAACCTTAATTACATATGCACATTGATATCAGCAAGTCGGTTATATTCATACAGGGCTATTTTTCAACTCACAGTAATTATCTATTTATAACGAATGATAACCGGCTTTTAGTTCTGCCCAATTATCATGATTATCATTGTACATTGACAAATATTAATTTTATGATCATCAAATTTTCAGTTAATTTTGTTGTTATTATAGACTTCATAAATTAAAGAAAAAGTGAATGTTCATACTTTGAAATATTCTAAACATAACCATGATGACTGGGGTTCAGATCAAGTACATTATGTACATTGTACCCTGGACCCAAAATAACATCAACCCTGCAAAAAGAACACTTAAATTGTCAGTTATGAATAGGGCTGTAATATGCTACTGAACCGTGAGGGTCTATATCGTTTGTATCGGAAAAAAATCCACACTCTTTTAAACATTGTTTAAATGCAAAAATCCAATAAAACTCATCAGTTTCAGATTGTTCTGTGTAATGACCTTACGGCATGTAGAGCTGTCAAATATCTTGGTCTTTTTGATGCCACATGCTTCACTAAGATCAGACAAACTCACATGTACAATGCAGCGTCGGCGATTGTTCTTTGATCTCGTGACACCTGCGGCTTTATCTTTATGATTAAAAGAGTTGCAGTAAAAACAATTTATTCGGTAAAGGTTATTCATTTAAATAAATTGAGATTAAATTGTTACTGGAAAAAGTTCCTGAAACAATAAATGACAAAAAAACGGACAGGCTGAAACACCGCGATTTCCTTTAAACAGAACGTTTTGTTTTAAATGATGAATGGTTGGAACTTTTAAATTGTTATTTGATAAATACTTTTTGCATTCACAAATTAACAAACATTACTAAGTCAGTGGTGTCACACAGCTTGGATTTGCAAACTGTTGAGTTTCAAAATGGACTGGATTAGTTTCGTCATTAGTGGGAGGCCGTATTTTTCACACCTATCGCGAGTAACAAATGCTAAGGCACCAATTATAGCGGATTTTTAACGAAAATAAATATTTTAAATCAACACAAAGGCGATAAATATTTTAGGTTCTGATAAAAATAACTCAATGCTTTCTGAAACAATAAAATAAAACAAAAACATAACGCTACGACAGTATACAGAAGCGGCGTACGTTGGTGGCGATGTCTGATTAAATCTTTTTGATTCAATAAATTTAATTTTAACAGGTCGCTTTTACAGGACAGTGTACTTTACCAACATTTTATTTAATAAATATTTTCACTCGAAGTCATTCCAAAATACTTGGAGAAACGCGAGGTCCCGCGATAGAAATTTTCACTCCAAACGGCCGCAAAGTGACGTCATTGAGTTGGTTGATTGTAGTAGTTTCCACATGGTCATCTTTAAAGAAGAACTTGGCTGACACCGACATACAGAATATGACAATGTAGATTAGGGATGTAATTGATTAAAACGATATCGATATATCAACGATAAAACAATTTCGATTCCATATCGATTGCAATTTTTAAAAATCGTATATCGAATAATGTTTTACCGTGCAATGATCTACAGTTACATGTTCGAAAATTCCATCAAAACTCAACCGGAATATAAACAATCGCTCTACCCAGAGTTCCGTGTTTTTCTAAAGAATAATAATTTGATGAAATGTGGTCTCATAGGCAAAAATATTTCAGCACTGCAAGGGTTGATATATATTATAGACCAGAACCATATGTTAAGTACAAATAAAGTCAAGAGATTTGGTAGAAAATGTAGTCAGTGACTTTTTACGCCCATGTATCGATATATCACTGTATCGTCGATATTTCTAAATTGATGTATCGATACAAAAACTTTAATCAATGACATCCCTAATGTAGATAATATTTACGTCATCTATCCCAAGTAGTAGCCTAGTGGTTCTGCAGACTAGTGACCTATGAGTATGAGAGTATATTGATATTCTTTTGAAAAATACAGACTCAGTTTTCAGAAATCAAACCTAATGTTTTGTTTTATGTTTACATTTTAAAGATATTTGGAATAGCTCAATAAAAATATCGTTCTACAGGTTTGTTTGTTACATTCCTATAGTACCCTAATGTATCGTGCTGTATTGTATTGTATTGAACATCGTAAGACCCATATTGCAATATCGTATCAGAAGTAGACTGGCAATACACAGCCCTAGTTATGAAGTTTAATTTATACTAATTTATTTATTCTCAATTGCGAAACAAGTTCTTACAACTTAGATTAATCACTCTCAAGACTCACTCTAGTTGGAATCAACTATGAAGAGAAAGAGAGGCAATGTGGAATTGTACGTGCGTGCCCACGGACACTGCCACTACTTGGGCACTGGTAGGGATCGAACCTGGATCCCTCTGATCCTGAGGCAAACTACTACCATTGCATTAAGGCGTCTCCACTGTTAAGTTTATACCTTGTAATAAATTTGATATGTTAAATACTCTGGGGTAAAAAAACAAAATTTAGTTAACGTTATCTGTATCCTCCGTGACCCAGATACTTTTGTTTACCTAATAGTTCTGCGTTGTACAAATGATAGGGTATTAGAGCGTGTTTTCACTCAACAATGTGAATATCCACGAAATTCTTTTTTAAATGAACGAAAAGTTACTGAGCCCGGGTCTTCAAAACTGTACTGTTAAGCTGTGTAAAGTGTAATTACCTCAAAATGTCCGTATCCATCCGCTGAACAAACGGCGGGGTTATGATAAAGGGAGGTAAATAGTGGTCTATGTCTCATGTTTATTCTGCGGGCCTATTTGCGGGCCTGATAAAATGTAAAACATTAGTAGAAGATTGCACCTGGAAACGCATTGAAGAAAAGAGAAATGTGTAGATGTACAATCAAAGCGAATATCATAGCTATTAATGACTGAAAAAATTGTTAAATCATCACAATTAATTGGGATTAGGGTAAACCCTTTCCGTTTTCTACAAATGCATAACCTGGCATTTAGCAAGATATTTTTTATAGTAGCCTATTATTATAATTGTGCAGGACTGCCCCATGGAAATACCCTACAATGCGTGACATTGCAATTGACACCAAAGGCGTTCTGAAACTACTCAAAAACATGAAAGTGGATAAGACTGTTGTCCCAGATAAAGCCTATTGTCCTCAATCACGGTGATGATCCTACGGCTTTGGATTCTGAGGGCATCTCAGAATACTTTTATACCAACGTTTTGTGTGCGCCATACACTACCCAGGTACTTGCTTAGTAGTGATGGTCTCATTTTGTTTGTTTGTGATTGTGCTTATTGGGTCCACCATCCTCTAAAGAGGCTATCATCGGTACGACCCGCGTGATGGTCTCATTTCGGGTTCAGGCCTTTTTATACTGTTCTGTATAGCACAAAACCTATTGAAGTTAAAAACGGGTTTATAACGGTATTACAATAAATAATTACTCCTATAACTCAGACATTTGCCTTTCAATACAGCAATATAAACGGATTTGTTGAACAACTTTTGCAAATTGAATTGTCACTCATTATGAACTTTCTGGACGAACTCATTTTACCTCACAGTGGCAGTATTTATTTAGAGCCCTTCGTAGGTCCCATTCTTGCTCAAGGTGTTAACGAGCGTCGGCGGATGTCAATGTCTTTCAGTGACCCTTTGTATATTTACGTTTCTGGAGCCATCTTAAAGAATACCTATACTGATATTGCTAAAGACCGGACAAGTATGTAGTCCATGTAATTTTATGAAAATGAGGTATTTTGTCACATTTCACATGTTCATGATATTCACTACATATTTTATTGATATTAATACGCTACATAATGTGAGGAGTAAACTCCGTTTATAAGGAACTCCTTGGGACTATTTACATGTGTTCGTTGTATCCGGAGTTTGTTATATCCATTTTACATTTTCATACGAAATTTTGAGCCGGGAATATGGGTAGAGATCCACCAGACAGTGCTGCATGCCAAAATCTAAGCCCTTGGCCTTCCGTTTTTTTAGATGAATACTTTTCAAGTTTTTCCTTTCTGTTGACATGGTAACCAGAGTTCTGCATGGAATGGAATTAGTTCAGAGCAAATTTTATAGAGTTCATGCAAGGAACATTGCTGCCAAATGTCATCAACATTGGCTCAGTTGTTTCAGAGAAGATCTTGTGAGAAAAACGTGAACGGACGTACGACGTATGACGGACGCCGGGCAGTGAGCGATCGTTATAGCTCACCCTTTTTACATTTGTTACAGGTGAGCTTTAAAAAGCTTTGTATATGTTCATACAGCATGGTGTTTGAAAAACAGGAAGAGCGATCCATTTCGAAGCAAAAAACGCATGCATTTGATTTAAAATATTCTGATGGTTGTTTTGAGTTTTTTTATAATTCCCTTTCCATAAGCAGAGTGGGAATGTCTCTTTACATAATCAACGACAAAATGCAACATTAAAGGCAATATTCTTGTTCTGTGTGTGTTGTATTCCTACAAAATGATATTTCAGACAATAACTGTTAAGGATGTATAATTTAATAAGCAAAGTCTATGAATATTGATATTCCCCACCGAAAGGAGATCTGTTGTGAATTATTCCAGGATGGAAATATGTCTGTGCATGAACTAGTCATTTGAAAGTAACAACGGGCCATAACTCTGGTATAAATGAGTGGATCGCAACGACAGTTAGAATGCAGCATTCACCTATGAAGTTACATGCCACTGTTTAATGGGTGTATCTTTGCAAATCATGGTTTCTACACATTGTAAACAGAGTCATTTATTTTACAAAAGTCTTTATTCATAGAAACTGACACTGAAATTGATGTTTTAAACGGTTTTCGTTTCTTTACTCGCCGTAATTGCTTGTTAATTCAATGATATTCCAAGAAAAATAAATTGGCGTATAGATGTTTCATTGCTCTCAAAGTATGTGCAGGTTACCTGTTCATAGAGACACGTGAAATTATAAAAAAACAAAGAACATTCTAACCCACATGTTCCTAAGCTAAAAATAGCTGCTACGTATTCGAGATGCCCTCGGAATTCAAAGTCGTAGGATCGTCACTGTGTTAGTATAGTGAAATAAAATTAAAATTGAATAACTTTCAAAATGAAACTTTTCATGTTTTATATAATGGCTAGCCTGCATCTAAACTCGGCAGACAAGCGTGTATCTTTGTAAAACACTGCACAATGATGTCATGTTACTTTCAGTTTCATCGCACGTGTTGTAAACGTCATCATGAAAGTAAGATTTTCATTTGTCCACTTACAGGGGTCAGGCGCATGGGTTACACTGTCTGAGAACTTGCGCATGGACTTCTTTTTTTTTTTTTTTTTTTTTTGTATACGAGAAGCCGATTTAAAGCGTTCTATTTAGATGTCAATATAATTGCGATTGAACACACTGTCTTTAGACCTTATTCTCAATAATTCGACTCCAAACGCAGACCCATTTTACATACTGACATTTTTGAGATATCTGCGGAGCACCCCGGGTATTCTACTACTTCGAACGCAGATGGGTACTACTGACGACAGATGTATATACATGCACGTCATGACAGGCACGATGGAATAAACCCGATATTTTTATCATTGATCTTTTTTGCTCCGACCTTTTGCTTGATATAGGTAGTAATATGTTTAAACTAAGCATGTGTGAAGTTTTATGATAAACTGACGTCTTTTAATTGAAGAATTTCCCTAAAATGTTGAAAAAATTACAGTAATGTTGCCAAATATGACATTTATTTGCTTAACCAATGTAATAACAATATATATCAATGACCTTAGACACATATACTGATAATAATTATGTACCCCACCTCCGTGAGAGACATATTTATTAGTGATACATGTCTGTCACTGTTTTTGTCATTAAGTATATCCACGCAGCTCCTCTGATACCACGTGGCGGATTTACACCAAACTTCACATAAGCGTAGTTGTGCATATTATCGGCATGTTCCGGTTAAGTGATTTTCAGTAGAATAACCGCCCTTGATTCATATAATTTTATGATGTAATGGCTAATTCTCCTATAACATGCTGCATATTTCCACTTAACCTAAGATAATTGAGCAGTGCCAAGCTTAGTTATGCATATCGCCGGCACATCCAGTTCAGTGATTTTCAGGGGATTTACATTGTATGGCCATTTATTCTTCAAATTTAATGATGTTTTTGCTACTTCTCCTCTACCATTGGCCAGATTTCAACCAAGCGTAATAGAACACAAGTTGTCGTCGGCATATTCCGATTCATTGATTTCCAGGGAAGTTACAACCCTGATGTGTCATATTTCATGTCTATACTAATTCTCCAAAACGTTGGTGTTGAATTTTACTAAAAGTCACATGAGTGATCATTGTCAAGCGCAGTTGTACATTTCGGCAGCATGTTACGGTTCAATGAATTTTGCGGAACTATGTCTTTTGATGTCTCATATTCTAATATGCTTGTGCTACTAATCATTGGTCAGAAAAGTGAATCAGAAGTGATTGGTGTGACCTTGTGTATATCATCGGATTGTTACAGTTGAGACAATGTTACTACAAATAATCCGCGGGAACAAACATGTCCATTTAGCGCTCATGTAAAATAGTAAAATATTATATCCAAATGCAGCAAGTCATATATAGTTTGAGGAGTAATGCCTCTATTTTTATTATGATTTTGTAACAAAAAGTCCGGTACCTCATTTATAAAGGATAATTTTACAAAAATCATAATGATATTGAAGTTTTCTACTTAGCCTTGACTTATAATTTACTTTTATTAAATAGTTTTCCAGTTTTTTCATCTTTTACGTATCTGCAGTTTGTATGGCGTTTTACGTATCAACCGTCTGCGTTCATACGTACCCTATAATATTTTCAACTGTCGTCATAAGTACCCTCAAAGAGAACGCCATGCTTTCATATAATTTTGCACTATTTCGATTATTACATTTCTAAAAATTCTGTAAAATCCGAAAAATTGCAATTTCTGGTCTGATTGTTGTTTCACCGAAAAACCCGAAATCGCCACGGGTCCCGACCTGTGAAAAAATTCATTTTTCTCGAAAAAATATTTTGTCTCTATTTTAGCACAGGGATTGTACATGAATCACTTCTATGGTCTATGGAAGGAAATGCATTGAAAATGAAGATAGTTTCGGACCAAAGTTGTTTCACCGAAAAACCCGAAATCGCCACGGGTCCCGACCTGTGAAAAAATTCATTTTTCTCGAAAAAATATTTTGTCTCTATTTTAGCACAGGGATTGTACATGAATCACTTCTATGGTCTATGGAAGGAAATGCATTGAAAATGAAGATAGTTTCGGACCAAAGTTGTTTCACCGAAAAACCCGAAATCGCCACGGGTCCCGACCTGTGAAAAAATTCATTTTTCTCGAAAAAATATTTTGTCTCTATTTTAGCACAGGGATTGTACATGAATCACTTCTATGGTCTGTGGGTCCCGATCTGATTAAATAGATTATATGATCAATAGTGTTAAATGTGAATTATAATACATTTACTATTTACATGAGCATGTTACCTGATGATTATGTAACTGACAATGAGATGCGCCGTTTCTCTCATGATAAAGGGCGTAGCATTATTATTAGATTTATGTAAACAGACTGGATTACGTATATTTAACGGGCGTGCTGGTAGTGACAATGGAATAGGACAGTATACTTTTGTTGGTCACAGGGGTTCAAGTTTAGTGGACTATGTTATTGGAACACAAAATCTTTTTAAATATATTAAACAGTTTGTTGTCTCAGAGCCAAATATTTTATCTGACCATTGTTTGATATCATTTTCTTTTGAATTCGGTAGCTTGTCCGGTAAGAAGGTACATGATCGGTACGAAAATGTAAGTTATAAATATGTATGGGACAACAATTTGAAAACAGATTTTATTGATAGTTTGAAGTCTGATGATTTTGTGCAAAAATTAAACAGTTTAAATGAAAACGTGAGTTCGGCTACTAATAAGCAGGATATTGACGAGTGTGTAAACAGGTTATCCGGTTTGATAGACGAAGTTGCGTCCCCTTTATTTAAACGAAATGTCAGTGTTCAACGTGAACAAGTAGATTTTATTCGTCAGGCTTGGTTTACCGAAGAATGCTACGAAAAGAAAGTTATTTTCAATAAAATGCTAAATAGATACAGATTAGATAAAAGCGATGAAAATAGGATTAGTTTGGTAAATGCGAGATCACAGTACAAAAAATGTATTAGAAAATGTAGGTTTGAACATGACAAAGCTGAGTTAACCCAGGCTAGACATAAAAATGCAAAACTTTATTGGAATATGTTAAAACAAACTGCAGGCATTAAGCAATCCAATATCCCTATCGGTACTTTTGAAAGATATTTCAGATCTGTAAATAATCCAGAAAATCCTTTTTATTCACCAGATGAGGATGTGTTACATTTCATTGAACGATATGAAAATGACGAGTTCAGTATTATGTTTGATGAATTAAATTGCCAAATAAGTGAATTAGAAGTAATTACAGCTATAAAGCAGCTTAAGTCTGGCAGAAGTGCTGGTCCTGATGCTCTACTTAACGAGTTTCTTATTCATGGTAAGCAGGTGATTGTACATTCTTTAGCATTGCTTTTCAACAAAATATTTGAAAAAGGTTATTTTCCTGAAAGTTGGTCAGAGGGTTTTGTTATTCCACTTCATAAGAAAGGAACTATTATTGATGTCAATAATTATAGAGGTATAACATTACTTAGTGTTTTGGGAAAATTATTTACTCGCATACTAAATAATAAGCTTTCGAGTTGGTCAGAAAAATATGGTGTATATGTAGAGGCACAAGCTGGATTTAGAAAAAATATGAGCACAGTAGACAACATTTTTGTATTACATGGTTTAATAACCCATTTCATTAACCAAGGGCGACAACTCTTTTGTGCTTTTATAGATTTTACGAAAGCGTTTGATTACATTGTACGTGATAATTTATGGTTTAAATTAATTAAACTAGGAATTCGTGGTCCAATTTTGAATATAATGCGTTCGATGTATACAGTTGTTAAAACAAGAGTGAAATATTGTAATAGTTTAAGTGATGAATACGTATGTACCCTTGGGGTAAGACAAGGAGAATGCTTATCCCCCTTTTTATTTTCGATGTTCCTAAATGATTTAGAAGAAAATCTTATACAAAGTGAAATGTCTGGTATCGATATTGATATGTTTAAACTGTTTTTGATTATGTATGCTGACGATATTGTCATATTTGCTAATACCAGGGAAGAGTTGCAAACTGGGTTAAATGTTCTTTCAGATTATTGCGATAGATGGAAACTCACAGTAAACGCAACAAAAACAAAAATTATGATTTTTAGAAAAGGGGGTAGGTTACCTAAAAATATTCAGTTTACATACAAAAATAAGGTGATCGATATTGTTGAGAAATTTACATATCTAGGAATTGTATTTACGACTGGAGGTTCTTTTGCAGACGCACAAAATACTATTGCAGGCCAGGCGATGAAAGCAATGTTTAAAATGAATAAATATTTGTATAGATTTTTTAGATATTTCAGTATTACATAGAGTGGAATTATTTGATAAACTCATAAGTCCAATACTAAATTACGGTAGTGAAGTATGGGGTTTTATACATGGAAATGCAATAGAAAGGGTCCATATGAATTTCTGTAAAAAACATTTTAAATGTTAAGAAAACTACACGAAACGATTTTATATATGGTGAGCTAGGTAGATCAACTTACAAAACACAACGCTGTTTTAATATTTTGAAGTATTGGGTAAAGATACTGAAAACTGATGATAAAAAGTATGTTAAGAAAGTGTATAATATGTTGAAACCTGATTTTGAGAATGTTCCCAATTTGTCCAATTGGTGTTCTTTAGTTAAATCTCTTTTATGTGATCTAGGTTTTCACGATGCTTGGTTGATGCAAAGTGTTGGCAATACTGATTTGTTTTTATGCACTGTAAAACAGAGACTCCATGATCAATTTGTGCAAAACTGGTCAAGTAGGTTGGAGAACTCTAGTAGGGCATTATTTTATAAGCAAATTTCCTATTTCAAATTTCAACCGTATCTTCGTCTGGTTAATATAAAAAAGTACCGTATCGAATTGACAAAATTAAGAGTATCTTCTCACAGATTACATATTGAAACTGGTAGATGGACGAAGCCAAATAGTACACCTATAAATGAAAGAAAATGTTTTATATGTAATGTTTTAGAAGATGAATACCATTTTTTACTCGAGTGTCAATTATATTCTGATTTGAGAAAACGTTTGTTACAATCTTATTTTTGCAGACGACCAAATATGTTGAAATTGCTAGAATTGGTAAACTCAGAAAATGAAAATTTAACACGTAAATTAGGAAAATATATATTCTGTGCTTTAGAGTTGCGAAAATTAAGTTTGTTTGGTGATCGCAACTGAGCTTTTATAATTATGATGATTTTGTGACTTTTCTAGCTTATTTATATTGTTGAATATATTTCATGGCACTAAATGAATTAAAATAACTAGGGGCTTACTGATTTCGAAATTCGATTGTTGATCTTGTGTTTCGTTTCGACAAGATCAAAAGAGGATCATTATATGATTAATGTTAGATAGAACACAGGTATTATGAATTGTTTGTTTTTTGTATTAGATACAAAAAAACGTTGTAAAATTTATATCGGCAATTGTTAAAACTATTGTTCTTATAGAACCTTCTCCGTTTCACTGTTGTATTTGTCTCGCCATTTTCATGATTGTAAATCCTCATGGGCCATATGGCCTACAGGACTATTTGAAAATAGACTTATCAAACTTATAAACTTACTAAATTTAATTTACACACTCACTTCTTTTTCGTTTGTCACAGTTCTTGTGCATGGCTTCAAAGGGTACCTGTATTATTGGGTCCGTATTGGTTTATTAATACAGTCGCAGGATATAAGTATTATTGGTTCCCGTTTTTCATTCCATTCAATTAGTTGCTTTCGTCTATATGCTTACTGTCATTGTTTATGTATAAATATACATTTGTATACACAAACACAGTAGCCAATGAAAGTAAACAATGAAATACCCTTCCATCAAAATGACGTGTACATTTTAGATTAAGATCGTTGTTAGTTCAGTTAAGCTAAGTATACCAAGGTACTTTGAAAAAATTAATACATCTCTTGATCGTGGATTTCGTTGGTGAAATATACTGCGAATTAAAGATCCTTGATTGTTGTTTTATACATATAAATTACATTATTTGAATTATACAAATCAAAGTGCCGATGAAAGTGCACAATTTTATCTGTAAAAAAACCCCAAGAAATTACGTACCGACGAATCCAGAAGCATTTACAGTATATAGTTAAGTGCATCGTAAATAATGTCACGACCCGAACTACTCAAAAGGCATCATTACTGTACGTTTAGATTCTTATAATAATGTTGAAGTACTTCTTGCAGGAAGTGAACACGTTTCAGAGTAGTTCTCGTTAAGTGTCGAACATTAATGAGAACGAATTTTTCATACATCGGTATTGAAGCAGAAATATCATGTATACTCGAAAATGCAGAGAAAATTCATACATGTTATAATGATGTGGGGACATGAACGACTACGTCCGATAATTTAAATAATGATCATTATTGAGACCTAGTAACAGGACTCATTCTTCTCTGTAGGTGGTGAGTTTGACGATGTTTATGAACATTTTAAAAATAAATTTTATACTTGAATATTTCAACACGGAGAGCTGAAAATTACAAGGCATTTTGTCATTACACATATATTGTAACACTTAATGAAATATTTTTTTCTTCATTCTGCCGGGAGTGGTATTCATACCATTTGTTACAATTAAGGCCGAGGACACAATTACCTTACTTGAATGTCTTCCTCCATGGCTTCATGCTCATTAAAAGAAATCGCTAAAAAAGGTGTATTCAATAAAATTCTGTATTTAGGAGAAACTGTGCTTCAACAACAAAATAGTGCGATGAGGTATGACGTCAGCTTTGTCACAGAAAAACAACACAAGGTTAAACAAAAAAGAAGACGACTTTTGCGACTGTGTTTAGAAAAGATCATTCAACGCCCTCTGAGCAAAACAAATAAAAACCAAGAGAGACCAAGATTCAATTTATACTAATTTATTTATTCTCGATTGCGAAAGAAGTTCTTACAACTTAGATTAATCGATCTCGACTTTAATTCATACCAGATGCAATCAATCAAGAAGAGATGTGAAACTACCTGTGTCTACATAAGAACACAACAAGCTTGGCACCGGGAGCAAGGGAGGGGGGGTATCCAAACCGGAAGGATCCGGAAGAAGGATTAGCAGTTGACAAAATAAACGCATGCAATCATGTTCTTGTTTTTCTTCTGTCCATTGCTATCTTACACTTAAATAATAAACATACACATTTATCGTCATTAATCCTTTCCATCACATGTTGATTCTTCGTGATGACTGGCAACTGGTTGGGTGGGATGGATTCCGAAGTATTTCTATAAAGACTGAAATTTATGTATTTCTCTTTACAACAACCGTACTTCATTCACGTCTTGAATATTCAGTAATCACTTGATGGTTGAAACGTAGGAAATGAATTATTCAATTTGTCAAACGTAAGAGACACAAATATTAACGTTATAGCACTGTTAAAATCCAGTAAGTCTGCAAGAACTTGGTGATGCATTTTAACATTGTTATATTGATAAGTTTACAGGATATCAGTTGATAGGTTAACAGTATTTCATATGATAGGTTGACAGGATTTCAGGCGATAGGTTAACAGGATTTCAGGTGATAGGTTAGCAGGATGTCAGTTTAACCAGTGATGGATTCTTTTTCTTGCATACCATATTCTTTTAACAATAGCTGAAATAAGATAAAAGTCTATAAAAATTCACCTTTGTACAGCGTTCATAACGTATATGCCAGTTAATCTTTTTAGAACATGACATTTTCAGCCTTATTTTCGTAATTCGGACTGTCTTCAGTCAGACAGTACAGACCACATCTAACGTATGATTAAGGCAAGAATGCATAACACAGTCACGGTAACTACACAGTTCATTCCATATTCCAGTTAATCATTTTAGTACATGACATTTTCAGTCTTATTTTCTTCATTCGAACTGACGGCGTTGTCTTCAGTCAGACAGTATAGACAATATCTAACGTAAGTTTTAAACAAGAAACATAGCACTGTCACAGTAACTGGAACAAAAAGAAAGAGAAAAATTTAAACATAATGTACTGCACAATAGGACAATATGCAAATAATGCGGACGTAGAAAAAGGATTATTATTACGCAATTATAGGATAAACTGTATTGTAAATTTGATATTTGCGATTGTATATACGGTTTTTAATGGTCGCAAATATTTTTTAACGGCGACGGCGTTAGTCGGAGCTGTTAAAACTGTTTGCGACCATTAAAACCGTATATACGGTCGCAAATATCAAAATCACTAAATAGTTAACCCTTTTCTAACGCACAATGTGTCTAAATGCGATAATTAAAACGCCGTTCGAATTTTGCGACTATATATATGATATTTAATAGTCGCAAATTCAAACGACGTCACCAATCAGAAACGACGTTACATCGGTACTGCGTTAGAAAACCGTATATACAGTTGCAAATATCAAAATTACAAAGCAGTTATTCCTATATTTTATAGTCGCAAATTTAAACGACGTTACCAATCAGAAACGACGTTACATCGGTACTGCGTTAGAATAATAATTATAACATCTTTATTTAACTAAGGGTGCACATTTAGATACACATACAATGCACAATACACATACCAAATAGTGCGTTAGCAACCCTAATTTTAGTTCTACGAAAACGCCCCAAAAGTGATATGAAAATAAATTCAAGTAAGGCCACACCAAATTAATTACTTGGTCAACGGATTTCCCGCTCCATTATTTTTTAAAATCAAAAAAAATTATTTTTTTGTCAATTTGAGCTTCCGCCCGCATCAATTTTATAAACCAAGACCAAAAATTCAAAGCGGGCCATTTTGTCGCGCCGAACTAATAAATTTAGTACTTTCAAACCTACAATTCAATTAAAAACGCCAGCAGAACATGTTCCCGCTACTTTATTTGTATAATCATGACTACCATATTGTCAAAATGGCAGCAAACCAGTACAGTATGAAACTTTTCGATGCATAGAATGACCGAAAAAGACCGTAAAAAAAAACGAAAAAAAACGAAAAACAGTTTATGAAGACCGAAAACAACTTTTGTTTAAAAGAGTATATAACTTACAGTTTAAATGAAGAAATTTGTAAATATTGTATTACAAATCAAGTAAAAAGATCGAAAAAAAACAAATATTGCAGACCGAAAACTTTCTAACTTTAGCACTCCAGATTTTGTAATTGATGCAGCACAGGAACTTTTGAAAACAAACAAATAGTCATTACATACAAATTCCTTCAATTATTTAATACTTAAGTTATAAATCGTACATTATCTTTTTAAACAAAGTTGTTTTCGATAAAGATAAATCATTTTTCGGTTCTTTACCGATCTTTTACGGTCTTTTTCGGTCATTCTATGCACCCGAAAATTTTAATTGTTAACATAAATCAGGGTAGCGTCGGTGGAAGACGAGTTGCTGTCCAGACAAACAACTCGGAAACATTTAAAGACATTTTTGTTAAGGCTAATTCACTTCTCTCTACTGTTGTTACTGTGGCACTGAAGATGAACTTCTGGGTGATAGTGATCCGTACATCTGTACATGGAACACTTGTTTACCAAATTTTCAACAGTGCGTCCTCTGTGTAAAAAGTGTCATGATAATGGCGCTGAGGCTAAAACTTGGGCAAGGAAAATATCAAGAAACTAGCAAGTTTTTAGCATTGTAAAATTGAAAAATTATCTCTAATCAAAACACTTATGGTCAGTAAGACGTGCAGTAAAAGAGCATATGCCTTGACTCAACTAAAGAAGTTGTTCTGTGGGTTATTTTGATATGACTAACAAATGGGTTTCATTACAAAGTGTTTGGGCATTAGTCTGATGGTTTTTTAAATGATAATAATTATTTTCTCTTTCAAAAAACTTGTTGTATTAGCTGTACATGTATGTAAGAAAACAAAATATGGTCTTTTTAAATGAATAAAAATATTTTCTTGCAAGAAACACTATTATACCCCTACTTATTTGTAATTGTGCTTATTGGGTCCACCATCTCTAAAGAGGCTATACTCGGTACGACCCGGAATATACCCCTACAAACTTAGTACCGGTATATATAGGAGTCACTTTGTGGTCTGTACCTTTTTGGCAATTTATATTTAAGGTGTATGTAGCTCTTTTATCTATTTCCAAGGTTTTTTTTATCTGTTTTGACAGTAAATATTTGTTTTTGTGAGGAGTTTTTTTTTACCAGATCGCTCTTCGCCGCTCTAAAAATGGTTGAATTGGGAAAAAAAAAATTTTTTTTTTTTCGCTCGCTCGCTCCCATTATTTTAGGATATATTCCGATGACCAAGAAATTAATTTGGTGTGGCCTAAGTAACACAAAGGCAAACGACCTATTCTTGACACTGATCTGTCACAAAAAGTCAAATCGTATAATTCTTCGAATATGAAGAAGTTGATGAGGTTGAACCCGACCATACATATGACTCTCCTATATCCCCTGCTGAGATGAAATATTTCTACATGAAGTTTCATTGGTTAGGCTGTTAGTGCCTTATCAATAAGAAGTAATCACTTTCTTGCATACCATCCGAAGATTACAAAGACTTTAAAAGTGAATATGACTGTAAAGGGTTAACCTAAACATGTTTTCTAATAAGTTCAATAAATAAACTTCCAAAGGCCAATGGCGATATCAAATTGTACTCGTATGTGACAAAATCTCGAAAGCTCAACACCGATCAGTTAATTTGATGGAATTCTAGGTGTTGGCGTATGTTATCAAATATCGTCTTCCAATGTTTCTAGCAATTGTCAACAGTCGGTAACACACCTAAGTGTGTCTCAAATCTGATTTGAAAACTGCAAAGATAAGAGATAGAAAACTGCTCTTGTACGCCGTTGTACATGTAATTTGATAATGGTTTCCCAACAATGATTACATTTTACGATTTTCGAACATTCAAGCGATTTTCAAACGTGAACGATTTGCTAGTGTTTGAGCAATACCAACAGTTAAATCAAACAGATACTTATATATCGGAAAATATAAAAGAAAACGTGAAATTAGACCTTAATTTCACACGTTTCTATATTCTTTATATTCACATGTTCATTCTGTGATTGAACGGTCATTAATGTCAACTTGCTTTCTGGTGGATAATTTAATGTACATTTAAGGAAGCTTATGCCAAAAGCCAGTAAACTACACGTCTGAAAACACGGGTTACCGGGTTCCACGCATGCACCGCAGTTATATTGTATCCTACGTTGAACTGCTAAGCAATTCTATGAGTTGATGGAATTAAATGTGTATCTTCAATGAATGCACTTAAGAACCATCGTATAATATGCAATTGATCATGTTTGTTCACACGCATTGTAAATTAAAAGCAATTACGTGTATTGTAAACTTCCTGTATTTAGACCACCATTCAGGCCAGTAAATTTGGTTTTATTAACGAAGCGAGACATTTTACTATAAAATTAATCTTTTGGTCCCAAAATGTCTGGTCTTAATATCGCAGGCGGTTTTAATATCGAATGGTCTAAATAGCGGCTTAATCTTATCAGTGAACCCCTATAAACGTAATAAAACGTATGCATATTTTGTCTTCTGAAATCCAGGGCGATCTTTACAGCGATTGCCTATAGCGTTGTTAGACGTGTGCATTTTTCCTCCCTCAAAATCGGGACGATAAATACTGCGAATTACTCTGGCGTAATGAAACGGGCCCTTTTTAGCTTTCTTAAAACCGGTGGCGAGATTTCAAGTAAAATTCAATTCTGAACGTTTATTTACGCTGATCGGAACAAAACTGTGTTTTCTGCTGCTATAGTGTTTCTTGATAGATATTTGACACGTTTAAATACACGACAGTGTCTGTTTTATCTATTGTATGTTTTTACGTAGTACTACGAAACGCATTTCATACATGTAGCCTTGCAGTAATCCTTTGCAAGGAAGTTCATTTCGGAGTTTACAGTTTTAGTTATTTTTTACAGTTTACAAAAATTGTTATAAAGTGTTATGTCCCACGTTCTATTTCGCTGTGAATATACTGTTAATTACCCATAGAACACCATGCAGCGTAAAAATGCGTTAAGTTTATAAAATCAATACAGACCAATAATAACGTAATAACTTGGACTTTTGGTCAAAACATCAATTTAATAAGAAAATAATTTTTCACGGGTTTTTATGCTAAAACGGTACCCGGTTTTTAAGGACAGAAAATGTATGCACGTTCTTCTACGCTATGGGGAATGGTAAAGGTAAAGATCGACCTGGTTTTGAGAAGACAAAAAATGCATACATCTTATTACGTTGTATGCGTTTGGTGATAAGATTATTCTGGTTTTGAGGAGAGGAAAAAGACATACGTTTTATTACGTTTCATGTGTGCAAAGGAAATACAATAAATTTTGAGATTTTTAAACACTGTTAAATTTCCATCAATGAAAGCCTTCAAGAAAACCGTTATCATATGTCATAGGTTCTTTTTGATATACATACACAAATATTTAACAAATATTTTCTTCATGCAGACAATAAATACGGACCACAAATATTTATGTAATGGAACCGACATGATTTATTTTAAACAAAGCTCACATACATGCAATATTTATCACGGAGAAACTTGTTACGATTCATGTTACCACACAGACCAGACGTCAATAACTGTCTCATTCAGCTGACAAATGCACCTGCTCTAACTATCGAATTTCTTTGGCAAGGAGCATCACCTAAAACCTAGCATTCCGTTGACAATTGTTCGAAAAGAAGATATAGTGAAAGAACACGATAACGAGACATTATATCACATATCTGCTCCCACAGCTACAGCTGAAATTGAAAGAGCTAGAACTGGAATACTTCTTATGCGTGTTAATTTTATCAGTTCGCTTTAAATGTTTGGTAATACAAAAATGTATAAGTAGTCAGATTGTATCAAAAGTTCAATACAAGAACAAAACGCTAGAAACGCGGCTCTATATAGTACCAATCGCATGCAGTATAGAAAGTTTTTTTTTTATTTGAATTAAGAACAGTTATTAATGTTAACATAGCACAATTTACAGACAAGCTCTATGGCTTTTCAGGGGCTACATTAACAATGCGTATATTTCATACTACTTCCCCGAAAGATAAAGAGAAACAAAGTTCTGCAATGGCAGTATAGAAAGTTTGTATCTTTCATTACTTGAGCCAAATCTAAACGGGCTGGAATGAGGCACGTGTGCAAGAAGTCTCGACCAAGGGTATACATGAGCCTCATAGGTCCCGACCGGGGTACAAACGAAGGTTCTCTTGTAAGCGAGCGCGAACACGTGCTAGTGGCATGTAATGTCTTTGGTCATGAAAGGACATGTCAGAAATATTTATTGAGAAGAATTGTCAGACACTATCTATGGTGCTCTGGAGTGCATTACTCCTGGAATTTAGGAAAATGTCTGCGGATAAAGAGCGACTTTTACGTATAATGGCTTCCGTCAAATAAAAGGCAAAATTTTATTTAATCAAATGACACATGTTCTGTAATGGAGAAAATGCTATAATTACACATTCACTTCTAGAAATGTTTTATTCAATTGCTGTTCAAGGCATTTACCACCGCCTCATTCCGTATAAGGCTAATAGCTTTGGACATTAGTTGAAACTGGTAAGACATTTTCGCGTAGACGGAAGCAGATAATGTTATTGGTGTAATTATTCTCGGCTATTTCTCTTAGCTGCGCGATATTGAATTTATCCGTTTTTCACAAGCAGTTCAATCCCCGGTTTCTGAAATTATGTAGGTTGAATATTACATTTAAAAATCCACCACTGTTAAGAGTACATATTTATGAATTGTCCATGGATAATTGTATTACTTCTACGATCTTTTCCAATTCTCATATTTGACGGCAATTACACAGAAGTTGTAACCAATACCGATAGAAATGAGACATTTAAAACATTTGTAAATTTTTTTTTTGCCTTTTGATACTAACGGCAGAAGTCCTATTCAATAGGCTGTTTATGATATATTATTGCTAAGCTGAAATCTCATATTCTCTATATCTTCCAAAATTGTTCAAAATTTGTTATTCCATACCGAATTCTGGATGCATTGTCAGCCACAAGCAAAAACTTTAAAATTCTTGTCGCCAAAAATTGAAAAATCCAAAATATTGAAGATGATTGAATGTAACAATGTCTTGTAGATTTCTACCAAACCTTCGTTCAAATTATGCTCCGTTGGACAAAGTCGTCTTTATACTGTTTTGTGCAATTTAGGTATAACTTACAAAACTCTCTTGTTTGTAACTGTTTTTAAAACCACTATAAAAAATAAAAGAAATGTTCTTGCCAATGGGTGGCCTACCAAAATAACCGAAAGAATACATTCTTAATTGAAAATATTGTCAGAGCTAACTTCAAAGAAAACCAAGACAACTGACCTCTTTAACCATTGCTCATACTTTGAAAAAGGATTACAGAAATGTATTTTGGCGGTCTTCTTCAAAGATTGTTTAAACTTAATTGATTCGTTGAAACACAGTCATCAGGGAGAGGAGAAGCTTTACATGTGTGACTTTATTCAAAACTTTAAACTCCGAATTCTTTTTAACCACATGTTAGATTTTGAAATGATTTTACAGAGATGTTCCTTGTTTTACCCTCAAACATATGTCTATTTCTAATCTCTATTCGTCAAGAGCATGGTAGCTAGAACACTGGGTAGTATTAAATATTGGGCTTATGGAAAACTTAAAAAACATTCTTCCTTGAAACAGTTGGTCATTTTCCAAAGAAACCTAACCTGGATTCAACTGTAGGAAATTTGAAAAACAAAATCTTCAGAAATGATTTTGTTTGACTGATCCTAATGTTGTGAACTTCTACCAGATGTACATCAACATCAACAGATTCTGATTCATAATCATTTGGACATGGGACAATTTACATGATACAGATGTAGAGAAAACTGAATAAAATATCAGAAATCAATGACCTGATTTCCTTGAGTGTGCGTTTTTTATATTTGTCTCTTAAAAAAACTTTCCTAATTCAGTTGAACATGTCAGTAGATCACGGATGAACCATAAGAGGCTATCGTGATCCTCTTATTGACAATAAGCCACTGTGTTCTTGACCTACGATATGCTATACTCAGTCTCAAACTTTTGGCAAGGTCTATTTACATCCAGTAAATGAACATCCATATTTGTTATCATGTTTTTTGGTTGTTTTTTTGGGGGGGGAAAGGGGGTGGGGATATTATAGTGACTGCTACCTGAACTTCAAAATAATTAAAAAAGCGACAAGCAATTACATGCGCAGACAAACCTAAAAAAGATACATAGTGGAATAGACAGTTCCTATACCACAAGATCACTACTATTTATTGTTAACATTTCTTGCAGTGCATGCATTTCTATTATAGTCTCGCAATCACATGCGTATGACAAAAGATCAGCAAGCCCAGTGAAAAGCTTTTGTATTCCACACGTAGTTTCGTTTCGAGAAAAGCACATATTAAATGAACTACATTGTCCTTACTTTTGTTACTCCTTAGTAATGTCTGTTAACTCCGTCCCCTGTTTCAGCTGATACTTTCAAGTTGTTTTGCTGGCTACTGAAGCACTACGGGCTACAATGTCATCTATTTACTGTTTACCTTACACACTGTGTTCATGTTAATCCTAGATACAAAGTTCTTGTGAACAAGCGGCCATTTCATCACTCTTCTGTTTCACAGTACACAAGTTAACCAGGTCAATAATATAATACAAAACTACATGTTCATAATGCCTTTAAATTTGATCACTGAATTATGGATGTCTTTGTGCAAGATCTAGCTAAGCTAACGTTACTATCTCTCCGCTTCACATTTAAGTCCCAGGATTTCTTTGAATTTATTGATATTGTAAAATTAATATACAATGTACTGATAAGATAATGACAGAACCATTTTCTATTCACTCTAAAACGGTGTTGGCATTTTCATTTTTTTTGTATTCAAATCGTATCCTCATGAAAAAGAGTAGTCAGAAAGCTTTCTTAATATTTGCGATATCATTGATTAAAAAAAACTGCTAAATATTTCGAACATGTACATCGATTAAAAAAGTTAAGTTATGAATGTTTTTGGTACAAATAAATGTCATTTCTGCCGGTAAGACATCTTTCTTGGTAAAACAAGAGCTGCTTGTAATTGTGGTCCTGGGACTTTAAGTATTAATTCCTTACCAGACCTACCTACTTGTCTTACTTACTATATATTTTTTGTACTCCTTAGCACGGAAACATGTCCAATTTCTTGATCAATCTACGTCTGCAGCTGCAGGCAAAGACTAGAGTGTGGAAAGTGTTACAAGTGATCAGAAAATTGATCGTTCAGGACTCCTGTCTGATACCCATCCAGAAAACTTCTTTTCAGTAAGTGTCACGTATTTATAATCCATGTCATCCGTGTGATTGATCCAACCTTTGTTAAATTAACCATTAAAGGGCCGACAAAAGTGATGTGAGCTTTAAAAATTCGTTCTGATTATTTTAATCACTTTTTCCCCCTTGATCGGCCTCTTACAAAAACGTCTTAATTATATCATAGAATCTTATATATTGATTTAGACCTAGATAATCTGTATTTATTTACATTTTATAACCTTCAAATAAGAGAATAAATGCCAAAATGTCAGTGTTTTATGAATAATAACATACTTAACTCAGAAAAAAACATGTCATATTGACAATTAATTGGCTTGTTTCTATGCCTACCTAAATACAATTGAATTTGCAGTATTTTTATATCTGAAATAAGTTCACGTAAGTGTTTATTAGGATTCTTCCATTTTGATTACAGAAACATGAATTGTTGTAAATTCTGCGATAAACAACAGTTTGATGCACTGACAGGCGTGTCATCATAAATGTCGTCAAAATGTACCGGATGCAGGGCCGTCGTCGACTATTGAAAAGTGGTCCGGCTGAAGTCATGAGACGGGGGAGAGCACAAGAGGGGGTCATACCCTCTCATAAGGGGGTATGGGGGATCTCCCCCAGAAATTTCTTGTTTCTGTATGCCTTAAGATGCGTTTTTATTGCATCACGAGTGTAATTCTGGATTGTAATTTTAACTATTTTCGTAAAGATTTTATGGAAAACCATATATTTGGGCAATAATTTAGCAGATTTATTTATTCTACATGACACCGTATACAATGCAAACACATAAATCATAGCATGACTAAGCATGACATTGTTCTGAGCTAACTTTTTAAGAGATAAACAAACGAATTCCATGACAGGAGGAACATTATTATAGACCCCAAACTATTTTCAACAGTTCCAGTAATTCTACATTGTATAATAATTGACAGAACTAAGACATCGTATAAACTGCACACAAACAAACTGAATGGAAATACTATTAGCTGTTACTCAGAAATGCTGTGTTTACATTTTTCTGAGCTCAAAGTCATTGTGTTTAACTAACCGAACACCAATCTACGTTTTTCATGCACAGCAATAAATTCATTTGTGTTTATGAACGTATGTAGT
>JAFMSR010000016.1:8175148-8219417 GCA_022818135.1 Saxidomus purpurata
TGAAACTTGAACCTGTTATTACCCAAGTACCGCGAAGCAGTTGGTTTCTTTTGAGCTCGCTTTGGCACGTACAGTGTCCACGGTGAGCCATAAGGCCCAGGAGGGGAGTCCGTCTTCCGTACGTGCAACACTTCACGTATATGTGTATTTACACTCAAGGACTCGCTTTCTTTTTGAGAAATCTTAATCATTCATTGGTCAAACGATATCACACACTAGGTTGAACAGTTATATACATGTATTCCCGTCAGTTGTGTAACATATAGACTACGATCTTGATAACAAACTGGTTTGCATTCTGAAGCCTCTTTTCTTGAGAACTTTTAAAACCAAAACCGGGTAAGACCAGACCAATATATCCTCAGTTACCTTGATTACACTCTAGCAGCCCATTTATTACCAAACTACAAAATTGCACCAAATTTGACCGGCAATATGAATTCCTAAAGTCCTAATAGCCGGTCTTAAAATGTTTTCAGCAAAGTAGATTTTAATATGAAAAATGGTTTGCATATTATTATTGAAACATCTTTATATACTCATTATGGTATGTTAATCATGCACGATTTATCAGGCAATACATATGTTCTCTATTAACGTATGCAATGTAGCAATACCTTTGTCCTCTTATTAGATAGTCAACATCATGAATATGCAAAGTAGCTAAAGTACATATATACAGTTATCTTTGTGAACAGAAAATATCAGCATGTGTCTCATTTCAGTCTCTGTGTCCGACTGTATACCGCAAGGTCTATACGCCGATCTTGTACAGCCCTGTTTACACCGAGGACATCCGTTGGAACTACGAAAAGTTCCTGATTGGTCCCGATGGACGGCCTATTTATAGATATGCGCAGACTGTCGATCCTAGGTCGGATGCGCAGCTTCTAGCAGACATTAAAGTAGAAGTGGCGAAATTAAAGTCTACTGGACAATCAGGTGGCGGCTCTTCACCGAGTATTGTTGGATAACTGGAGGAGAAAATAGACTAAAAATTTTGTGTTTGATATATGATTTGATTTTGTAATCAATAATTGTTATCTATTTTGTGCTTATGATTGTTGATTTTAGTTTATGTGAATTGTCGTTCTAAAACAAGTTTACTTGTAGACTGGCAATGAAGTGTTGGAGAGAGGCAAGCCCTTGTGCATTCAGCTTGTATCTTGATAACACAACTAAAATAAACAATTAAAAACCCACAAGTTCTTCTTCATAATACAACGTTTATAGGTTGTTCGCATTTTGAATTGTGGCGGAAAACAAAAACTTGCTCCGATTTTACGGCGAGACTGGCCGCGAATTAAAAAGTGAAACTTTAATAAATGGTTGCAAAATATTATATCGTAATGGAATGGTCAGACGCGATTAGTTTTTCTTAATAACATCTGCCTAATACGAAAAATGCAAATAAGTGCATCTTTGTTATTTGTACCGATTTTGCGACTTAGCTGTCTGGTGGTACCTTTTTTACCTTGTTATGTATTCACCAAGATTCATAACTCTTTTTACAATTTTATTTTATTATGCATTTCTATTATAACACAGCAATTTGTTTTATGTTCTGACTTTCAAGGACAGATAAGTCAAGATCGAGGCCTTTGACCTATGGTTTTTATTTTTAGTTTATCTTGTTTCAAACTTGATTCTCAAAATCGAAATGGCAAGTTTGAAGAAATTCTAATGCTATGAAAAGTTAAAGTTTGGCCCTTTATACATACAGAACTCTTTAGCAAAAGTCCTTAAACCTGAATATGCCTATTTGCAAATGTCACGATTTAGCTGCAAGCACTATCGCTATTGAATTGTCTGTACAGCCTTTATTGTCTTTCAATTAGTGACTGATTGAAATAAAATAGCAACAAAACTTTCTTCTCTTGCTAAAAACCTTTTGTTTCATCAAATTTAGTGTCCTCTCTCGTATAGTACTTTCCTGCTTTCACGAATTCTCTAAATGCCCTGGAAAATTCACCGAAAGTGTCAATGTTCCTACAATACTGATTCTTTATCTCACATTTTAGTGTTCTAAAAGATAGTTCTGCTTGCCACAAGGCATCTTCAGACTTGCCCGTAAATAAATCATACCGTAGGCTTCGCACTCCGACTTTGTAATCTGGGAACATATAAACGAGTAAATCATTGGCGTGAAAGAAATGTGGCAGCCTTCGTTCCTCTAGACAAACTTCTAGAAAATCTAGGAAATAGGCAAGTGCTTCTTTAACACCGGATAATTTCATGTTGTTAACAATGGTTATTTGTTTCTCTTTGTTTATCACAACAAGGTAGAGAATACAGTAGAATGCAATCTGTTTTAGATGGTAAGATCGCAGGACTGTAAATATCTGGTGTGGTGGTATTGTCATCTTTTTCTGTGTTCGAAATTCTCGCTTCATGATCCGCAAAGCAGTGACGATGTAGCATTCTTCTTTTGAACCACTCGACACATCCAGCACGTGCTTCTCGTACCCTGAGCTACAAACGCGCCACAGTACATCTGGTTGGCTATCATAGCGGGCAGCTGCTGGCTGATTGTCGGTAAACCACTTGAAAACGGCGTATCTAGGACATTTCATTGTCCCGTTCCAATCTGTTGGATCAGGAACTGTATCCATAGCTATTTCCAGACCTAAAATGTAATAAACAAAACGTTTGATTTCATTATAATGAATTTCTTGACGCAGAATTTTGTAATGAATTACAGAGAAAAACTACCTCTTTGACAAAACTTTTATCATGTTTTAAACTATAAAGTTTAAAGTTGAAGTGTAGGTTTCTTGCTACAGTTTCTAACCATGACCATCTGCAAATCCTTCTAAGTACGCAAGTTTCTGATAGTATCGCAATATTCTTAAAATTAGTCTTTTTTGGATTATCTATACAATTTATGCACAGACATCGATTAGACGAAGGTAATGGAAATGGCTCTGACATATCAAATGACGTAAACGAACTAACAATTAAAACACTACATTTACAGACCACCTCCTTATAAAGACCACTCTGTGAATAAAGACCGGCAGGGTGAAACAAATGTGAACAAGACAACAGATACAACTTAAGCTTCTTCCCGTCATTGATCTTTGTTCACATGTTTGACTATACATGTTTCATCTGTAACACCCAGGTAGTGTTGCTTAATTTTCATTTCTTATAGATTACTTATCCCGACATACATATCTTTAAAGGTATTAAATCACATACCGATAAAGACGTAAAAGTATAAAGATAAAACACATTCGATATATTTAAGGGGTCGGAATGAAATGCCCTAAGATTACCTGGTACTATGTCAACGTCGATTATACATATAGTTTCTACTGCAGGCTTCCGCCGACTTTCCAGGATAATACTGCAATTATGTAAGTGGGTGATGTAATCATAGGAACCTTCTTTCTCTACCAGATTTATTACAATATTTATGGATGGCGGATTGATCTTAAACTTTCGTATAGAAAAATCAAACCCTGCACGAGATTTTGGTGTATTGACTCTTTTCTCAACACTGTTAGATGCCTTCATGATGATAGACTTGAACACTTTTTCTTGCAGGTTTCTTGAGTTTAAAACGACCCTGTTCATTCTCCCGTTGAATGAAAACACACCATCTCTGTAAAGTTGTTGGTAATTCCGTTCGAAACTGCTTTGTGTGAAACCTTTCGCCACAAGATTGCCGAACTCTGGTAACGTCCAGTTTTCGTTATCTTTAAGATGCTTTACCTAAATAGTATAATAATACAGAATTGGCACCGTTGATTTTAAAAAGTGACTGTGCCGTGTCAATAAAACTTATTTATTTTTTAACCTTAACTCAAATAAACTGAAAACAATTTTGTATCAGAATTAACACCAAAAACAAATCTTTAGTTACATACATTGCTTCAAAACGGGCAATGTGTTTGTATTTGTGCTTATTGGGCCCACCATCCTCTAAAGAGGCTATCATCGGTACGACCCGTAACGTGCAATGTTCAACAATTTGTCACTGATAAATCAGTTACCGGAGGGTGTTGAATATCATCGCTGCACTCTACTGCTATTATAGGTCTTTGTACAAACCGTCTAAATATCGCATTTGCCTTAACATTTTTCTCGTTATACCTCTAAAAAGGACTTGTCCATCGTTCACTTCGAGCAGCATTATCAATTGTTCAAAGGAATGCTAAACTAAAACTTTACGACCCGAATAGCTAACAGTTCAAACCATAATCAGACTACGTGTATTTGGAGGCTGGTTGTGATATACACTGATTGTTTTCAAGGCAGAATCCGCTAGAAGGGTAGGTGTTAATTGTTCCACGCATATTGCAATTTTAATGTCGCTCTCCGCTGAGGTTTTCATAGTTTTCTACAACTCAATGTTAACTTTTACAGTCAATGTCTGTACGGTATGGTGGCGGAATTCTGTCATTTCGTTCTGGTGTTGACGCACCTCGAGGGCGCCAATACAACAAATGCGGGCGTACCTATACGCTAAATCAAAAACTTGGCGTGTTGGTGTGCCAAGTTGGCGCCCCGCACACACGATAAGTTCACACTTATCGTAAGAACAAATGGCAGATATCAGCTGCGGTAGATTGTATGGTATATATTGAATTACTAAAATAGCTACCTTGAAATCTACGCCTTCAATCTTGAACAGCAACAGGGCATCAAATTCGTCTGCCTCAGATACCTTCAACCCTTCTCTCGAGCTTCCTGTTAGAAAATGCACAATGGTGTATACTTATCGAACAAAGTTCGAGTCTAGGACCCAGTTGTTAAAACTTTTATAGACGATTAAGCTAAATTTGAGACGGTTACACTGAAGAGATATGTTTCAACAGCTGGAAAGAATTATTAAAACAGATTTGTGTATCTAAGAGAATGAGAACTACATAATTTTCAAAGCAAAATCAGAATATTCCACAAGATCTTGTTTTTATCAAAAGTTATTACTATACGGCTGGCTTACCAGTTGATTAAAATTTCGGACAATCGGGTTCCCGGAGGTCTAGCAAAATGGTACTAAGTTTTTAAGTTAGTCTGTAAACTACTAAGTTGAGATAAAAAAATGCTGTTGTTTCTTCTTAGTTTTGGATATCTATATCTTACCGCTATAATAGATACTGTGTGCTATAGAAAAGACACATGTTTTCTAACATTTTGAAAAAAGGTTTTTCTTACATAAAAGTATCACTATCTAGTTGTATTTCTATTCCAAGCCTGTCCAATCTTACTTTACCAAATGCATTAACCATTACACATTCTTCCTAAAAGGACTAACAACATCACCTGCTACTCGCTGCTTTAATAATAATGGACAGAAAATCAACAAATTACCTTGTCTAACAAATTTATCAATGAGAAGTCCAGAATACAGCCTGGCCTCTTTCTTGATTTCTTGAAGCAGCATTTCCAGGACTAAGTCTACAGCAGTTGTTGCACGTTCCCAAGCGTCTGACGCCAAGTCAAACTCACCTGAAATTTAATTAGCATTTACTTACTGAATTTTTTCGCTTTACAGCTGAATACTTTTATAAAAAAGCACGCATACATGAATGATATTCTCATGATCCTGCACGAAATGTTCACTGTTGAGAAAGGACCTTAAAACGAGTTTTGTAATTTGTTAGTTCAATTATATACCCCAAATCTTTAATGAAAGTTTCAAAATAATCCAATTAGTGATTGGCATAACTGCACCCGGCTTATTCATTTAGTAATGTGAAAACTTTACGTACTTAAATCTACGGGCAATGTATCTAGTTCTTCCGGACCCCATTTGCTATCTGGTTTTCTCCACTGGTTGAAATTAACACCAATGTTTGTCTTTACTAAATTTGGTGATATTTCCCAGCCGGTCTTTACAGGTGCATTCTGAAATTTAAAAAAATACATTCTCGATTCCTCCAAACTGTTGTTGTTTGACGCCCGTTCCGACCTTGATCACAAACTCCTCACAGCGATTTGATTACTTGATTAGATAAGCTGCCGCTGTACGCGTAGGAAGGAGCCGCTGCAAGGGGAAAGAACTCCTTCGGAGAGTTTGCCTTGTTTATTTAAACAGGCGGACAGTTTACCTAACAATCGTTCCTGGGTAGAACCAGTACTAGACTCTGATCCTCCATAAGAAACTGCCAACTTTCTCACATAAAGAGACATGGTCTGTAGCAGGGCGCGAACCCATGGCCCTCAATCTAGAAGAGGTTACAGTGATCTCAAGCCAGCGACTCTAGCCATTCGACGACGGAGGCGGTCTCGGTTCCTCCAAACACTAGTACTGTGTTCGCCTCGGGATCGAAATGTCCCTGGTTCGATCCCCTTCCATGCCCATGTAGAGGTAGACACTAGACAAGACAAGAGTCTCGACAGAGATTAATAAAAGTTGTAAAAACTTGTTTCGCAATCGAGATTTAATAGGTTAGTATGAATTAACTACTAGTACCTGTTGCGACTATATATCGGTGTAAGTTAATTAAATGACGTAACCAATTAGAAACAGTGAGTCAGAGTTTCAAATACCTGATCTAGTCCGAGCATGTATGCACAGCAGCATAAAATCAAAATCATAGTAATGTTAACTGCAGTGATGACCTCAGAATGCTCGAGTGCTAAATACTTCATCATTTCTGGAAAAAATAACATGCGCTGAACAGTCCATTAATATGCTATTTTACTTCATAGTTGTACATTATAGCATGGAATTTATTGTGCAAGTTTAATATGATATATTACAATATTAAAATAAAAACACGCTTAAGCATTGTATTAAAGGTGCATCAATCTTACCGTTTAACCTGATGAGATCCTTTTCGAAACTGTTCCAAGACATACTTTCTAAAATATTAAACGTGGCAGAGATTTCGAGTGTCTCAATACAATAAAAAATCTAAAAGAAATCTAAGCCTCAATTAAATCACACTGATTGCTTTTGTAAACAAATGCATGAGTCACACACGTAAGAACTAGATTTTCGTGATAAGAGATGCAACTTCATGTAGATGTGTAAGGTATGAGACCCCTAAATCGGTGAAAAGCGGAAGCAGGTTATTTTGTCTAGGGAACATGCGGACCTACACTATGTGTTTGATTGCTGATTGGCTGAAACTAAGTGGATGCATACAAGAAAAATTAGTTTGAAATAATCGCTGCATGATAGATCACAAATGAAATATGAAGAGAAAAATCTGGATATAAATTATAATCAAAATATTTGGTATTTGAAAATACTGACATATTTGGTCGGTGACCACTAAAACTGCCACAGAATTGGGGGTGGTGTCATTGAGCTCCAAATTACTGGCATAAAGTATTGGATCACATGTATAAATTTTGTTATTTTTATGTGGGACTAGGATGATTCTACAAAATAAAGTTCATTTCAGCAGTCGGTGAGATTTTGGGTAGTCGCACCGGAAGAAACCCTTATAATGTAAGTCTATGGAAATGTATTTAGGCGTCTCATACCTGTAAGAGAAACGCCATGCATGATTCATGTAAATCCACAAGACAAATTTTGATGCAAAGCATCAAAGGCGCTGCGCATGTTTTTGAAACATGATTTAAAGGAATCAGAGTCATTTTAGAATATCAGTAAACAACCTATCAACGGGAAAAAACAAATACATTATGTTATATGTAAATGTTATCATAATAAGTAAAAAACCACATTTACTACAGTTTAACCAAAAAATGAACGAATCATAAAACAACCTTCCGCATAATGGTACGATGACGCCCATTAAACAAGGCTACAGCTCGTGGTCAGTAGACGCTTTTCGACGCAGACGAAACCCACGTGATTAATTTTGTCTTTACTATTGGTCAGTTGTTAGCGATACTTTACATAACTTTCATTGAGACCCCATGTATCGCATAGTTAGGTGAACGGTCTTATTTATAATGCCTACATTTTACTTTAGTATGTAGTAATTAAAATGGGTTTTCATTAATTATTCACGTTGACAACATATGTATTTAAACTTCAAAATGTTTAGAGATAGCAAAAACAACTATCGAGACGTTTTTTCTGAACTTTGATGAATCTGGCCGTAGGGTCCGTAAACAAAGCAATAAAAAAAACCGTAACCTTCAAGATTGTGGAAAAGTTATTAAATATCCTATGAATATGTCAAACGTTTTGAATTAACGGTCGAAGACGTATGCATCTGGTATAGTATTGTTTGTAATCAGTTAATACTATTTATTTATTCATTATAGGGAGTTTGTTCAAACATAATACATAGTTTTTAATTACAATAATAATGTTGGCTGCTCCCTATTCGATTATGCAACCCCATGGTACAAAATTAAAACCTATTCAATACTGACGCTGTGCTTCCGCACAGCGCCAACAAGTCTCATGTTATACATTGTACAATTCTATGACTAACGTTAGTGTTGATTTGCAGACCTTTGAAGAGTGACATTGACCCAGAACAAATTGAGCCAAAGGTAAAAAACATTTCATTTCTAACTTAGTAGATAGATCTCCAGATACTAATCACACGGGAAAACCCTCCTTAAAATTCCGTCTTTCTTTGTCTTTTTACATTCAAATAAAAACCCAACTAACAAAATACATTGTCTTATTTTACCCGAATCTAACCTTTGAAGTATTTCGGTGGTGAAAATATCGTGAAATATAAGCATGATCATATTCTGTTAGCTGGCTTCATATGTGAATATAAAATGATAAATCTAGGCTCCCGACCGATATCTCCTATGACGAAACAGCTTTTAACAGAAATTGAAATTGTACACCTTGTTTTTCATAAGTGATTGCACCCATAAAGGACAGCACGAATTATAGCTCTTGATATTGCACATGCTCAAAATGAACATGACCAAGAGTCATAAAAGTAGTATAAAAAGGAGTGTGCCCCCGAAATTTTGCCCATACCCGAAATTTTGCCCATACTGATATTTTTGCTTATTACGATATGTTTGCGCATGAACGATGTTGGGGAAATAACTGTTACAGAAATTGGGGGTTTATTATCACAAGATTGATGCTCTTGAATGATGTATGGATTGAAAAAAGTACATTGTTTTAAAAGATGAATGTCAATAACCTCTGAAAAACTAATTTTTTAATATATATTTAAAACGATACATTTGAAGAGAGTATAGTTTATTCACGCTGAGAGACAGCAGCAGACTTTTCAGGTTATAACGACCGGTTCGGAGACCATATCATCGCTTTTGCGTCCGCCATTCAATTAGCACTTAATGTCCCGTGTGTAAATCTTACATGCATGAGTCGGCTTTCTATAGGATGTGTAGCAGAGCAAAGGTCACATAATATATCTCTACAGGGGTATAGTAGGAATTCACTATTATATATATATATCAACACTATAAGCCACACGAAGTGACAAGATGAGTCATTCAGGAGGTATGATGAGGTATTGAGGAGGCATGAGGAGGTAATGAGGAGGTACGAGGAGGCATGAGGAGGTAATGAGGAGGTATGATGAGGTATTGAGGAGGTAATGGGAGGAGGTTATGAGGAGGGTCACTTCTTGTGGCTTATAGTGTTGATATATATGATAGTGATTTGGTACAGACGGCAAGGTCAGTTGCTAATAAAGCGAGACCGTTATCTCACTATGGAGTGTAACGACAAGAACATCATATTTCATTGTAGGAAATGTGGTTACGTTTTTTTGCTTTGGAGAAACCTATGGCATACATGCGAGTATTATTCAAATATCTGTATATGCTGCGACTGCGTGTTTGAAAACCGTAAGGCATTTCTCAAGCATGTGAAAATGAAAGCCTCGGAGGTAGTGAGGAGAAACAGACTAATGCAAACGGATTCTAACCTTTTATGGATATCTAAGGGAGGTAAAAGTCGTTTGGTTCGGTCTCCTGAATGTTTGCGGCTATATGTGACAAAATGTTTTATTCGATTTCTATCTATATGGCACTGGTTTCTGCAAATGAGACATGTATGTTGATATTTTGGATTATTTCATTTCAAATTTAGGGTATGCCGTCGAAATCATACAAGTAATACTGGACTTTAATGAGCACCCCAATGACCAATAAATGGAACCTACCCATTGTAAAATTCCAAATGAAACACTTATAAAAGATAGGACGGTTTATTCAAGCGTATAATGCAATGAAAATAAAACAAACTTTTGCGTATATTTCTCAATATACATGTAGATTAATCAAATATTTTTAAAAAGTTGATAACTAATATATTTCGAAAGACTGCATACTTATAAAAACCACAAACATGTATTAAATAACAAGCGAGATTGTCATGGTGACACGATTAAATTACATTTTTTGAAATAATACCAAGCACACACTGCGACCCGTAAACCGCAAGTCTTTTCTTTGAATAGCGTTAATTTTAGTGGAGTGAGCGCTGTAGGAAAACATTAATTTAATCTTGCGTATATTTTAAATGAATAGTTTTAGATAAAAGCTTATTACTTGATTTAAACTCTTGCTTGTTGCTAGACGTTTTTATATACCCTTAGTTAAATGGTAAACACCACCTATTGGAAAAATGACCGAGAAAGAGAAGTCACAAAGCAACATCTGTGTTTATTAGCTACATTTGTTTGTTTTTTTCTTCTAAATTATCTACATTTCTTTAATATAAAAGCGTGAGTTTTAATAAAACAGACACAAGTTTTGCTCTTTCCAGATGGAACAATTGAATGAAGTCAGTCAATTCGTTGATAGGAATGTCACAGATCATAAAGTTTTTTTTATATACAAAAGACACGCAGCTCACTTTAGCTTCGACAATATCGTTTTACTATTAGCCGAACAAGTTTGACAGTCCTGTTATACATGTATCACTCTCACTCAGTATCTTCCATTTGTTCCGTATCTTCTTCCTCTTCCAACTGTGGAGTGACGTAATTGTCCAGCACTTTATCAAACAGAAATCTCCGTTTAAGAATGGCGTACTTTAAGGCTTCCTCCCCTTCGTAGTGTTCTGTTGCAATCAGTTGATTGACTGTCTTCTTTATCGCTTTATAGATGGGATCCTTCTTCATAGCATCGAACCATACCAGTTTTCTACCGAAAATGTTCATCATGGCTTTCCTGTAAGTGTTTTCATGTCCTCAAAGACATTTTCTCTGGCTTCATTTTCACTGATCTCGGTATCTTCTTCCATAAGCTCCTTCACTTCGGTTTCATACTGCGACTGGCACTTATCAAACGCTTCCTCTACAATGTATTCCCAAGGGTCAATATCCAAACTCTTCTCAGATGTTACAGACATATCGTCGTCGCTGTTATCAGAATTGTTTTCATTAACAGGTCCAAAAATGTCCTCTTGTACAGAAATGTCTGACATCACGTCTTCCTCTGAATCTTCGTCCGGATGTGCAGACCTTTTATGCCGCAACATATTATCCCGTCTTCTAAAGACTTTGAAACATATATCACATTCAAACATCGCGCTTGAAGGCTAAACTGCAAATGAGGAGGAGTCATGTAAGTGTTCAGTTTAATACCTGTCCAATAGTAGTGATGTTTTCATCTTTTTTTTGAGGTCTGCTTCGGCTTTCTGCTCGCAGATGGTGCCCTCTGCCTAAGTTTCTTGGTACTCTTGTTACTAATACCATCTAACTTCCCTATGGAACCTTTACGCTTCCGTGTTTTACTGACTTCTTTCATTCGTTGCAATTCCAGATCGATTAATGTCACTTTAGGTTTGGACTGACGATCAAGCATACTCTTAGCTATAGCTGTCGTCTGCTCCGCTGGGAGGACCATCCGTATATACATTTCAGAATGAGGCACATGGCTTTTACGAGATGCGCTCCAATTAAACTTCCTCTTTACTCTCTTTTCTTTTGTATCGAATATATCCATTTTTTCTTAAGTGTGCGTCTTCACTTCTTGACATCCAAGCAATCACTGAAGTAAAAAATGTCATTCTGTTTATTTATCGTTTAAGACTCAAGCTTTAAGACGTTTAAAAACCACCGTTGCAGTAATATCGATATTCACACGTAAATAGGTATATATCCTACTTACTACCAGCTTATCTATCAGTTCGACCTTATTGTTCACTTATCTTACCCTCCTCTCTCCTCCTCCTACCTCCCTTTTCCCTCCTCCTTCCTCCTCTCCCCCTCACCTTTCCTCCTCTTACCTCATTTTCTATCTTTTTGTCTTATTTTTCCCTTCTTTCCATCGTCACTATTTTCACTTGAGAGAGGTGATATACATATCGACTGATGAAAACGGGACCAGTCCTAAAGTTGACAATGTTTGCTACAGTATCTCGCGACTTTGCACTTCTCGCAGTATTCGAGCGGTACTTCAATCTTGTCACACGCCCAGCATGCTGTGTTGGATGGTAACTGAAGTGGCGCCAAATCGATGCTATAGTTTGAGTTTGAGAAATTCGACATGTCTCGATTATAACGTTACATCTTGAACTTATTTTGAGATAACAATATGGTCTTATCCGTATTACGTAGCATGCAACGAAAAGCTGAAACCTCTAGTGAGCTCGACAAATTATCGGTCAGTGTATTTATCGTTTAAGACTTTTACCTTCAAAATGCAATTTCCGCTAATCTTACAGTTTTCTTCCCAGCATATGTTTCAGATGCCTCAAAAATGTTCTTTGGTCCTGAAACGCTTTTTCGCAGCACACGCGAATGTAAGAATAATACTCACTTGTATGCCACGCTCTTAAATGGAGTCCTTCTTAAGTTTATGATTCAAATATGGTTAACTCCTCGGAGGTAAGGGAGTGCCCCCTGTGGTAGGGGTTGGTGTCAGACACGTTTGGGGGCACTCCCTTACCTCCGAGGAGTTAACCATATTTGAATCATAAACTTAAGAAGGACTCCATTTAAGAGCGTGGCATACAAGTGAGTATTATTCTTACATTCGCGTGTGCTGCGAAAAAGCGTTTCAGGACCAAAGAACATTTTTGAGGCATCTGAAACATATGCTGGGAAGAAAACTGTAAGATTAACGGAAATTGCTTTTTGAAGGTAAAGTCTTAAACGATAAATACACTGACCGATAATTTGTCGAGCTCACTAGAGGTTTCAGCTTTTCGTTGCATGCTACGTAATACGGATAAGACCATATTGTTATCTCAAAATAAGTTCAAGATGTAACGTTATAATCGAGACATGTCGAATTTCTCAAACTCAAACTATAGCATCGATTTGGCGCCACTTCAGTTACCATCCAACACAGCATGCTGGGCGTGTGACAAGATTGAAGTACCGCTCGAATACTGCGAGAAGTGCAAAGTCGCGAGATACTGTAGCAAACATTGTCAACTTTAGGACTGGTCCCGTTTTCATCAGTCGATATGTATATCACCTCTCTCAAGTGAAAATAGTGACG
Organism: Saxidomus purpurata; assembly: GCA_022818135.1. NCBI lineage: Eukaryota > Metazoa > Mollusca > Bivalvia > Venerida > Veneridae > Saxidomus > Saxidomus purpurata. Next base: position 8,188,484 of record JAFMSR010000016.1, read on the forward strand.
ATGGAAAGAAGGGAAAAATAAGACAAAAAGATAGAAAATGAGGTAAGAGGAGGAAAGGTGAAGGGGAGAGGAGGAAGGAGGAGGGAAAAGGGAGGTAGGAGGAGGAGAGAGGAGGGTAAGATAAGTGAACAATAAGGTCGAACTGATAGATAAGCTGGTAGTAAGTAGGATATATACCTATTTACGTGTGAATATCGATATTACTGCAACGGTGGTTTTTAAACGTCTTAAAGCTCGAGTCTTAAACGATAAATAAACAGAATGACATTTTTTACTTCAGTGATTGCTTGGATGTCAAGAAGTGAAGACGCACACTTGAGAAAAATGGATATATTCGATACAAAAGAAAAGAGAGTAAAGAGGAAGTTTAATTGGAGCGCATCTCGTAAAAGCCATGTGCCTCATTCTGAAATGTATATACGGATGGTCCTCCCAGCGGAGCAGACGACAGCTATAGCTAAGAGTATGCTTGATCGTCAGTCCAAACCTAAAGTGACATTAATCGATCTGGAATTGCAACGAATGAAAGAAGTCAGTAAAACACGGAAGCGTAAAGGTTCCATAGGGAAGTTAGATGGTATTAGTAACAAGAGTACCAAGAAACTTAGGCAGAGGGCACCATCTGCGAGCAGAAAGCCGAAGCAGACCTCAAAAAAAAGATGAAAACATCACTACTATTGGACAGGTATTAAACTGAACACTTACATGACTCCTCCTCATTTGCAGTTTAGCCTTCAAGCGCGATGTTTGAATGTGATATATGTTTCAAAGTCTTTAGAAGACGGGATAATATGTTGCGGCATAAAAGGTCTGCACATCCGGACGAAGATTCAGAGGAAGACGTGATGTCAGACATTTCTGTACAAGAGGACATTTTTGGACCTGTTAATGAAAACAATTCTGATAACAGCGACGACGATATGTCTGTAACATCTGAGAAGAGTTTGGATATTGACCCTTGGGAATACATTGTAGAGGAAGCGTTTGATAAGTGCCAGTCGCAGTATGAAACCGAAGTGAAGGAGCTTATGGAAGAAGATACCGAGATCAGTGAAAATGAAGCCAGAGAAAATGTCTTTGAGGACATGAAAAACACTTACAGGAAAGCCATGATGAACATTTTCGGTAGAAAACTGGTATGGTTCGATGCTATGAAGAAGGATCCCATCTATAAAGCGATAAAGAAGACAGTCAATCAACTGATTGCAACAGAACACTACGAAGGGGAGGAAGCCTTAAAGTACGCCATTCTTAAACGGAGATTTCTGTTTGATAAAGTGCTGGACAATTACGTCACTCCACAGTTGGAAGAGGAAGAAGATACGGAACAAATGGAAGATACTGAGTGAGAGTGATACATGTATAACAGGACTGTCAAACTTGTTCGGCTAATAGTAAAACGATATTGTCGAAGCTAAAGTGAGCTGCGTGTCTTTTGTATATAAAAAAACTTTATGATCTGTGACATTCCTATCAACGAATTGACTGACTTCATTCAATTGTTCCATCTGGAAAGAGCAAAACTTGTGTCTGTTTTATTAAAACTCACGCTTTTATATTAAAGAAATGTAGATAATTTAGAAGAAAAAAACAAACAAATGTAGCTAATAAACACAGATGTTGCTTTGTGACTTCTCTTTCTCGGTCATTTTTCCAATAGGTGGTGTTTACCATTTAACTAAGGGTATATAAAAACGTCTAGCAACAAGCAAGAGTTTAAATCAAGTAATAAGCTTTTATCTAAAACTATTCATTTAAAATATACGCAAGATTAAATTAATGTTTTCCTACAGCGCTCACTCCACTAAAATTAACGCTATTCAAAGAAAAGACTTGCGGTTTACGGGTCGCAGTGTGTGCTTGGTATTCTTTCAAAAAAATGTAATTTAATCGTGTCACCATGACAATCTCGCTTGTTATTTAATACATGTTTGTGGTTTTTATAAGTATGCAGTCTTTCGAAATATATTAGTTATCAACTTTTTAAAAATATTTGATTAATCTACATGTATATTGAGAAATATACGCAAAAGTTTGTTTTATTTTCATTGCATTATACGCTTGAATAAACCGTCCTATCTTTTATAAGTGTTTCATTTGGAATTTTACAATGGGTAGGTTCCATTTATTGGTCATTGGGGTGCTCATTAAAGTCCAGTATTACTTGTATGATTTCGACGGCATACCCTAAATTTGAAATGAAATAATCCAAAATATCAACATACATGTCTCATTTGCAGAAACCAGTGCCATATAGATAGAAATCGAATAAAACATTTTGTCACATATAGCCGCAAACATTCAGGAGACCGAACCAAACGACTTTTACCTCCCTTAGATATCCATAAAAGGTTAGAATCCGTTTGCATTAGTCTGTTTCTCCTCACTACCTCCGAGGCTTTCATTTTCACATGCTTGAGAAATGCCTTACGGTTTTCAAACACGCAGTCGCAGCATATACAGATATTTGAATAATACTCGCATGTATGCCATAGGTTTCTCCAAAGCAAAAAAAAACGTAACCACATTTCCTACAATGAAATATGATGTTCTTGTCGTTACACTCCATAGTGAGATAACGGTCTCGCTTTATTAGCAACTGACCTTGCCGTCTGTACCAAATCACTATCATATATATCAACACTATAAGCCACAAGAAGTGACCCTCCTCATAACCTCCTCATTACCTCCTCAATACCTCATCATACCTCCTCATTACCTCCTCATGCCTCCTCGTACCTCCTCATTACCTCCTCATGCCTCCTCAATACCTCATCATACCTCCTGAATGACTCATCTTGTCACTTCGTGTGGCTTATAGTGTTGATATATATATATAATAGTGAATTCCTACTATACCCCTGTAGAGATATATTATGTGACCTTTGCTCTGCTACACATCCTATAGAAAGCCGACTCATGCATGTAAGATTTACACACGGGACATTAAGTGCTAATTGAATGGCGGACGCAAAAGCGATGATATGGTCTCTAAACCGGTCGTTATAACCTGAAAAGTCTGCTGCTGTCTCTCAGCGTGAATAAACTATACTCTCTTCAAATGTATCGTTTTAAATATATATTAAAAAATTAGTTTTTCAGAGGTTATTGACATTCATCTTTTAAAACAATGTACTTTTTTCAATCCATACATCATTCAAGAGCATCAATCTTGTGATAATAAACCCCCAATTTCTGTAACAGTTATTTCCCCAACATCGTTCATGCGCAAACATATCGTAATAAGCAAAAATATCAGTATGGGCAAAATTTCGGGTATGGGCAAAATTTCGGGGGGCACACTCCTTTTATACTACTCATAAAACAAGAACAAGAAAATATGCCAAATAAAAAAACATATGTGTTCATGCCGAAAACAATACGGTCGGTTGCTCGAAATCACTAGAAAATTGGTAATAAAAAAGTAGGGCGTCGGCAGTGAATACAAAGTTGGTCTGAAGATCCGAAACAAGACCCGAAACACACCTTTTGGCCTTAGAATAAGAAGTTACATTCCGCTATGGTTTTGTGGTTACAATGCTAGACAGCTTAACCAATATTAAAGACATAAATAGTCTTAACCAACGAATGGAATATTGCCATGTAAGTCCCCAATCTGATAGGAAGCACTGAATGAGATTAACATAACTATGACATAGGTTTCATTTAAATCCTTCAACAATTTTCCTCTCAGAAATATTTATTATTCTGTGAACAAGAGGGCCATGGTGGCCATTCATTGTTCACCTAGATAACATTGGCATTTATGCAAGGTCAACAACTGGATTGAAGAAAGAAAAAAAATAACTTCAATGTCTTCAAAGGCGCAAAACAATAATATTGAAAGTTGTTTACACAACCGCACATATGGTACAAATTTCATGGCTGTAGTTTCACAAATTAGTAATAAGGGGTACAAATACAGCATGAAAAGGTGGCAATTATCAATCGAAGATCACATATATAAAAGGGCATCTAGTTAAAACGTTATAAGAGCTATGTATATATGGGTGGTGATACTGAAAACATTAACTGCACGTTTTTACAGCCACTGGAATTACCTTAATGTTAAAAGGTAAAATAAGTTCAAATTTTCTTGGGTAAAACAAGTGTTATGACAGGTAACAATTGCAAAACAGTTTAAAATTAACTTGTTAACACATTTACATGTTAAAATTTGGTTTTTCAGCCGATTTAGTATCGATGACAGAAGAATACAACAACAGTTTTCGCGCGTGTGTATATATGTTCGCCTAAATTAGAATGTGACCAGGTTTTTCAATATTTCAAATCGGATGCCCCTGTTAATTATGTATATAGTCCCAGGTTTATAATTTACCATGAGAAGAAGCCCGCATTTTCGTTATTTCTTTTTTTGCATTCTATATATTTGACCTATCAATTGCTTATCCATAACCTTTTAACCACGTGATCTAAAATGGAAACTATTTCAAAGCTAAAGACAAAACCTGTAACACACATTGGTTTAAAATGATTATGGTTTAAAATGATTATGGTTTAAAATGGTTAACGACAGCTAGATATTATGACAAACTACAAATGTACTAGAAAGTACACAGCATTACTTAAATAACCTATTTCAAATGTTCGCAGGCAAAGACATTGTCATCTAAAATGTCAAATGTGGCTTTGATTTGTTGTCAACATGAAAAACAAGACTTCTCCAAGTTACTTATACATTCAAATATGGTTTAATACAACTACTTGTACGTTTACGTGACACTGCTCCCTTATGATCTGGAACCTTTCTTTTTTACTTCTTTGAGTCCAGTACAGTACAGTGTTTTCAAAAACCGTAACTGAAAAGAAGGAGCAACATTTAACTTCTAAATTTACAACTGATAACATGAAAGAATTAATACATTAGTCATACTCTCTCGCTTATATGCTCTTGGGGACATTTGTCACAGTTTCCTGTATTTCAATTGGGCCAAAATTTACCCTTTCATAGAATTTCCTCAAACTTTACATTTTGAGTATCCAGTTCGAAACAAAAATCTGTAGAAACAATTCTTAGGTCATCGGCCTTGAGTTTGTCAAGATTTAGCTGCAAGAACTATCGCTGTTGATTTGTCTATACAGCATTTATTGTCATTCTATTAGAGACTGCAATTCAGTAACAATGACACTTTATTCTCTTGCTTAAAACCTTTTGTTTCGCAAAAGTAAGTGTCCTCTCTCCGTATAGTACTTTCCTGCATTCACGAATTCTCTAAATGCCCTTGAAAATTCTTCCGAAGTGTACACGTTCGCACAATACTGTCTTTTTATATCAGATTTTATTCTTCTGAAAGATAGCTCTGCTTGCCTCAAAGCGTCTTCAGACTTGCCCGTAAATAGGTCGTATCGTAGGCTTCGCTCTCCAAATTCGTACTGCGGGAACATATAAATGAGTAAATCATTGGCGTGAAAGAAATGCGGCAGCCTCCGCTCCTCTAGACACACTTCTAGAAAATCTAGAAAATAGGCAAGTGCTTCTTTAACACCGGATAATTTCTTGAAGTTAATGATTTTGATATGTTTCTTTTTGTTCATCACAACAAGGTAGAGAATACAGTAGAATGCAATCTGTTTCAGATGGTAAGATCGCACGACTGTAAATATCTGGCGTGGTGGTACTGTCCGCATTCTCCGTGTCCGAAATTCACGCTTCATGATCCGCAAAGCAGTGATGATGTAACACTCCTCTTCTGAACCACGTGACAAATCCAGCACGTGCTGCTCGTACCCTGAGCTACAAACGCGCCACAGTATATCAGGTGGGCTATCATAGCGGGCAGCTGCTGGTTGATTGTTCGTAAACCACTCGAAAACGGCGTATCTAGGGCATTTCATTGCCCCGTTCCAATTTGTTGGATCAGGAACTGTGTCCATGGCTATTTCCAGACCTAAAATGCAACATACAAAATTTAATTTAATTTTGCTTTAATTAACTTTTTGACGCTGAATTGTATGCTATTGAAAGTATTCACAAATAAATTACAGAGAGAAACTACAGTACTCTTTACAACACTTTTATCATGTTTAAAACTATAAACTTGTGTAGGTTTCTTGTTAAAATTTCTGACCATAACTATCTGCAAACTCCCAAGTTTGCCAGATCCACCTGATAGTCCAAAAATGAGTAATTTCGATGTATCTATACAAATTATGCACCCAAATCAATTGCACAACCTCTGGTATCTTGGCCGAGTATAATTGCAAACGACTCAGAGATAATAAAAGATTCAATATTAAATCATTTTTAAAAAAAAGACAGAACAACATTACAACGCAAAGGAAAAAACAATGGACATATTCTATCTTTAAAACTCATGTAGTGCTGTTAAATTTTATCTTTTAAAGTTTACTTATTCCGGCATGTCTTAACATGAAGCACATACTAGATAAGCTTTTTTCAGCACAAACGCTTTTGTCAGCCCACTGCCAATGGGTCAACATAGCTGCCCCTTTTGCGGTTCAGTGTAAGGTACTGTAGCACAGTCACGTGGCTGTGTATCTGCGCTTCTGTAAACAATGGACAAAACTCATGTAGTGCTGTTAAATTTTATCTTTTAAAGTTTACTTATTCCGGCATATCTTTACATGAAGCACATTCTAGATATTTAAAGAGGTAGAAATGAAACGCGTTCCGTACTCTTATATTACCTGGTACTATGTCAACGTCGATTGTAGTTTCTACTGCGGCCCGCAACACCAAATTTTCGTCCCTAATGCAATGACGGAAGTGGGTGATGTAATCGTCTTTCTCTACCAGCTTTATTTCAATATTTATGGATGATGAATTGATCCTAAACTTTCGTATAGAAAAGTCAAACCCTGCACGATATTTTGGTATATTGACTCTGTTTTCAACACTCCTAGCTGCTTTCATGATGATTGCATTGAACACTTTTTCTTTCAGGTTTCTTGAGTTTAAAAATACCTTGTTCATCTCATCGTTGAATGAAAACACACCGTCTCTGTAAAGTTTTTGGTATCTCTGTTCGAAACTGCTTTGTGTGAAAGCTTCAGCCACAAGATTGCCAAACTCTGGTAACGTCCAGTTTTCGTTATTTTTCAGATGCTGTACCTAAATAGTATAAATAATACAGAATTGACACCTTCCTCGTTAAATCTCTAAAAAGTATATGTCCATCTTTCAATTTGAACAGTAATATGAACTGTTCGAAGCACTGCTTACTGACAAATTAGCAAACAGCGGAGACCATGACCAGAAAACATTGATTTGGGGACTAATCATGAGCTAAATTACACTGGTTATATTATTTTAGACAGAATCAGTTGCTGCTAGTAGGGTAGGGGTTTACAGCCAGTTACTTATTGTTCCATGTTGCAATTTACGTGTCGCTCTCCTCTTATTAACATGTTTAGCCTTGCACAACTGAATGTTAACTTAAACAGTTCATGATATGGTGGCTGATTTCTGCTATTTTAGTCTGGCGACAACACGGCAAATAAAGCGCGCCTATACGTACGGCAAATGACATGTTTGTCACACGCCAAAATCAAGAATTTGGCGTGTTGGTGTGTTGGCGCCCCGCACACGCCAAATTCAAAAGTGTCGTGTGAAGGCAGATATCAGCCACCGTAGTATGGTGGTATATATTGAATTACTAAAAATAGCTACCTTGAAATCAGCGCCTTCAATCTTGAACAATAACAGAGCATCAAATTCGTCTGCTTTTGATACCCTCAGCCCTTCTCTCGAGCTTCCTGTTGGAAAATGCCCAAGAAAAGTCCAAGTCAAGAACCCAATTGTTCAAAATGTTAGTAAGTGATTTAGCTAAAAGGCGGATACATTGAAGAGCTATATTTCAACAGTTTAAAAGACTGATTAAAATATTTTTATGTATTCAAGAGAACGAGTGCTAAAAATCTTCAAAGCAAACCCTGAATATACGACTCGTACTGCCCACAAAGAAACTGTTTTTAACCAACAGTTAAAGTGACATTATGCGCATTTTTTTCAAGTAAAATCCAGTTGAATACGGTGTGTGTACAAAAGCGTAGAGGAAATAATAGCTTTTAACCCAATACACCAAACTCTTCACGCTACCAGTATGAAATAATAACTTTCCAAATATTGATTTTCTTATTTGACTGGGAGAGTCAATTTAAGAAAAGAACAACTGCATGCAGGAGTTGCTTCCCTTCCACTGCCGAAATCTCTACCAACATCAACAACGACACAATCAACTATCATTTTATCAGTCCGATTTTATTTATATCTAAAGCACCAACTTTAAATACTAATGCAGCATAATCATTAATTTAACACATTTAAATGAACAGCAACCAAAAATTGCTTTTATAAAACTGTCACCAAAAATACACTATGTGCAGTAAGATGCGCATAATGTCACTTTAATCAACGCTTGGTTTAACAGTTGGTTAAAGATTCGAACAATCGGGTCCCGGAGAAGGTCTAGCAAAATGGAACATATTAAGATAGTCGTAGTCGATCAACTACAAAGTTTACAAAAAAAGTTGGCTGTTGTTTATTCTAAGTCAGTTTAGATCCACCACTGTCTACCGCTGTATAGATACTCTGTGGTACGGAAAAGGCACAGGTTTTCTTACATTTTTAATAAAAGTTTTTCTGTGACTATGAATAAAAGTTTTACGTATGATATAATATTCGTTCCAGCGCTGTTCATCGTCTAATAAACAATGATTTGGTGTTTTGATGCGTATTAAATAAAGTGACATTATGCGCACCTTACTGCACATAGCGTGTTTTGGGTGACAGTTTTATAAAAGCCACAGCAACCGATGCTGTGCATTTAGATACATCTGTTAAATTAATTAAAATGCCGCATTAGTATTTGAAATTGCTGCTTTAGAAATAAAAAAAATCGGACTAATAAAATAATTGTTCCTTTCTTCGCAGTGACCTCCCTTGTGTTGTTGTTGTTGGTAGAGATTTCAGCAGTGGAAGGGAAGCAACTCCTGCATGCAGTTGTTTTTTTTAAGACTGCACCAGTCAAAATGGGAAAAGTAATATTTGGAAAGTTATTATTTCGTACTGGTAGCAGGAAGAGTTTGGTGTACAGTATTGGGTTAAAAGCTATTATTTCCTCTACCCTTTTTACGCACACATATTTCAGCTAGATTTTTACTTGAAAAAATGAGCATAATTCCACTTTAACTACGAAGGCCGGAGGCACGTCAGAGACAATGCCACAAATATGTGCATTGTCTCTGATATTTCTATCGGTTCCCGCGTTGTTTATGACATAATAAAACATAATTGTTATACTCTTTGTATATAGAAACAAACTCGTAAGTCGTTTTAGAATAATTAATATTTCTATTCCGAGCCTGTCCAATCTTACTTTACCAAAGCATTAAGCATTACACATTCTTCCTGATTACCTGTTTCTTACTGTTCTAATGATAATGGACAGAAAATTAGCAAATTACCTTGTCTAACAAATTTATCAATGCAAAGTCCAGAGTACAGTCTAGCCTCTTTCTTTATATTTTGCAGCAGCATCTCAAGGACTGAGTCTACAGCAGTTGTTACGCGCTCCCAATCGTCTGACGCCAAGTCAAACTCACCTGAAATTTAATTAGCATTAACTGACTGAATTTATTCGCTTTACAGATGAATACTTTTATATAAAAAACACGTCTACATGACTGAGATTTTCATGATAACGAAAATTTCACTGTTGACTTGAGAAAGGATCGTAACAAGATCAATCAAGAGTTTTGTAACTTGTTAGTTCAATTACATACCCCTAAAACTTTAATGAAAATTTCAAAATAATCCGATCAGTGGTTGGCATGCAAAACTTAAAACAAGCTGCATTAGAGACAACTGCAACGGCTCACTCATTTAATAATGTGTAAACTTTACGTACTTAAATCTAAGGGTATTGTATCCAGCTCTTCTGTACCCCATTTGCTATCTGGTTTTCTCCACTGGTTGAAATTAACACCAATGTCTGACTTTAAAAAATTTGGTGATATGTCCCTGCCGGTGCTCACTGGTGCATTCTGAAATTTAGAAAAATAACGTTTAATCCATCTAGGATATGTCTAGAGAGCGATTCATATAAGTTGTAAGTCCAGGGAAAAATTAATACTACAGTACAGTATTTCCAGTATTCAATCGATTCTCGGCTATAAAATGTAAAAACCAAAAAAACTACCTGGAATGTTGCGCTTTCGGACACAGTCAGAGTGGTGAAACGTGTGCCTGAAGATGTTGGACTGGATGGCGAAATGCCCGGGCGACTCTGGTCTTGTCCGAACATATATACACAACAGCATAAAATCGTGATAGTAATGATAACCGCGGTGACTGCAGTGATGACCCCAGAATACTCGAGTGCTAGATCTACATACTTCATCATTTCTGAAAATAAATAACATGTTTTATATGCCAAGAGACATATACAGTAGAGTCTATGTGGCATTGTCCCTAATGTTGGATTATCGACAAATATTTTATCTACTAATGGGGCTAATATTTTACTTCCAGATTGTGCATTATAAATGGAAATAAATAGGCCCTAGATCTAGATTCTAGATCTCGAGATTCAAGAAAAAAAATGATTGTGCAAGTTTTTAAAAGCCTAGATCTATACAGTACAGTATACAATGTTCAAATAAAAGCACGCATTCAGCATTGTATTAAGATTTTAAAAGAAAATAATCATTAATCTTACCGTGTAGCCTGTTGAGATCCTTTTCGAAACTGCTCCCACTAGTCCCAGACATACTTTCTAATAGTGAATACAATTAAATCTATAGATAAGAAATCTAAGCCTCACATTGAAATGCCTTTTTCTTGCATATATTCCCTCCCGAGTACTGGCAGATCCCGGCACGCGGAGGGCAGAGATCAGCCTATACTTTCCCTACGGAAAGGTCATCGTGGGCTTACTGTTCTTGACAGCATCAGAACTACTTTCGTGTCAAATCGTACCTGGAACACTTTGTTATTTCCGAGATACGTTTTACGACGGTTTATATGAAGAAGATAGTCATACTATTCATAAACGTAAACTACGGTCTCATAAGAAAGCATAAACTTGAATATGTTTCAAGTAAATGTAATGGGAATTACATTTTTAGAAATGGTTCGAATTTTCAGGGGACGAAGTAACTGTTTAAGTTACGAAAATGACGTCACAGTTTCTCTTGATAAGTGACGTCACTGTGTAAACAAAAACAGTAAAAAAGTTAGTATGGGTGTCACTTTAATCAAGTAATTTGGACGTGCGTCAGGAGAATTTCTGTTTGGGATTTATTTGATTTTTTTCACCACGTTAATAAAGTACAGTTTTGTATGCGATCAAGCACTATATATTTAGCGTTAGAAATACATTCACAGTGGTAAATGTACGCGTGAATTTCTACGCAAGGGGTTCAATGCAGGGAATTATATTTAACCAGCGAAGTTTTTATTTATCATAAGCGGTTTTCTCGTAGAAACTGCAGTGAAATCAAATAAGGTATTCAAGAAAAAGGATAGTTCCGCTCGATTCCTTCTATCCCCAAGCTTTCCCCTCTGGTCGGGAGTCGGGACAACCCAGTCCTCACCAGTAGGTCATGTAAGGTCCCCATAGTAAAAATGCACGAGTCACACACCACTGCACACGTAAGAACTTGATTTTCGCGACAGATGTAACTAGATCTGTAAAAGAAATAACACATGCCGCCATGCATGATTCATGATTTTTTCAACATGTAAATTCGACACATATGCCAAGTGTGTTCATGTCGAAAAAATACGTTCGGTCGATTACCATTTTTGGCCTTGGAATATGAAGTTAAGTTCCGTCAGGGTTTTGTGGTTACAATGCTAGACAGCTTAATATTGAACAGACTGAGTTCATTTCTATTATTTATATGTGAACAAGAGGGCCATGACGGCCATTCGTCGCTCACCTATAGATAACATTGGCCATTATAAAAGGTTAACAACAGGATCGCAGAAAACAAAGTAAAAGTACAGCGATTGTTATATACTGAAAAACCTGTGAATAAAGACTACTGACCGGAAGAAGCGAAAGCGGTCTTTGTTGACATAATGGTGTTTCCCGTATAAATGAATGATGAAGGATTGCGTCTGTGCTGGTCTTTATTCACATGGTGGTCTTTATTCGGAGGTGGTCTTTAACACATGGTTGACTGTATACGTGTGAAGGATACGTGTTGTTTGTATAAAGTAAAAAAGCCATCAAATTCAAGGTATTCGGTGAAATAGGCGCAAAAAATTATTGAAACTTGTTTACACTACCGTACACATGCATGGTGCATGGCTGCAGCTTCGCAAGTTAGTAGCCTAATAAGAGACAGGAATACAGCCTGAAAAGGTGGCAAAGCACATGAACACAATCGATTTTATTCAGTCTTTTATTTTTCCCACCCGGTTATATCTCAGCCGGAGCCATTTTTTCATTAAGAGTGTACGGAAAACCATAAGCATAGCGTGGTGTCCCACCCGGGTTGTCCCGTTATCGAAAGTAGATCTATGCTTTCTTGGGTTGTGGACATGCAACAATCTAAAATGGCTGTCATTTGTTTCTAAATCACGGCATATTTATAAAACGTGGATTTAGTAACAAACACATTATAAAAAACTATGATCCAGAAAATATGCCGGCCTCGCTTCAGTTGTTTTTAATTTTGTAAACTGCATGGTACACAAGATTTTCGTAGGGAAATTATTGAAATACTGGCCACATGTAGGAAAATGTTCTGCTTCAGTCTCGACAAAATTTGTGAAAAAAGCACCAAATAAATCAAATGGGATGCCTGAATAACCTGTTACCCTCTAGCGTCGTGCCCGTCCGCCATCTTGGGGTGTCCCTGTCGATCCCGCCCGTTTCATGTAAACGTCTAGCCTAATTAATTCAACAAGTGTAAAAATCGGGTTGCCTTCGAAGTGGAAATTACTCAGTACCGCAGATAAAACATGAACCGACAAATGGCTAGCTTGTCATGATTTTACATGGTTGTACGTTTGTCGGACAAATCAATTAAGTTTTACGTGTGTGTACAAATGGCTAGCTTGTCATGATTTTACATGGTTGTACGTTTGTCGGACAAATCAATTAAGTTTTACGTGTGTGTTTATAGCAACTATGTCTGCGAATAGTTTCGAAAGGGATCTCTTAAAACTCCTAGGTAAGATACATGTGCATATTCCAACTTAAACTTACAAAATGTTTACTGTGAACATTTGAAATTTTGTAATAGCGGTTTAAATTTAAATTACAATTAATATACTTTTAAATTCGATAATTACAACCAGGAAGTAAATAACGTATTGTTTTGACCATTTGTGTCCTGTGTCACCGCAGTAACCAGTTGTATAAGTAAACATTTTCAGTAAATACTTATCAGTTACACATATACATACTGATATCCTAATAAAAGAGTGTGTAGTTAATGTACATGTGCTGTAAAAAATGTTAATGCTCCTGTATACATAGAATTATCATGATTATGTCCACTTTTGTCAGTACCCAGACTTGTGATTTTATTCTTTTATTGCTACTGGTTATGTTGTTCAGAAGCTCATAATAGATTATGAAAAAGTACATGTATTTTGTTCTATATTTTAACAAGTATTTGAGAGTATTTCAGTTAAATTAGTTTTTCCTATAACTTACCTCTGTGAATCACTGATTGCAAAACAACAGAGAGGGGATTGCTACTTGCCTTTTCTATCAATTAAAAATTGTCAATCAGCAGATCAATATTGGCCAGTGGCTTATCAGTCAATCAAATTTATAGCAAGGAGAGATGGACCTTTATATAACCAAATCAATTCATCAGTCAGTCTCATTACTCTGCCTGGAAAGTTGGCGTTACTTCTTTAGGTAATTAGAACAATAATAATAATCTGTATTCTCGGGAGAACTTCTGCACTTACAAACTGATTTTGATAGATATTGAAAACCACACTAAATATTAAATACAAGAACGCAAATCATTGTGTTTTATCTCCGTTGCATCAATTGTATAGGTTGTTGAACTTGTATGGTGAAATATTACTTGGAACGAGTTGATTTATAATAATAATAATAATAAAATCTTTATTTCATGAAGGTTACATATCAGACATACAAGGATTTACATGTAAATCAAAATACATCTTATTTTCATATGGCCTTCAACAAATTGAATGTAAAAGAATTAAAATGCAACAACAATAACATACCGTTGATAAAGAAATATCAAACAAATATGATTTACTAGTTATACATTTCAATTGAACAATCATATGTTTTAAAACTCTATTTTTTTAGCAAAGCTAGATATGACAAAAGTAAGACAAAACTTGTTTAAATTGTTGAAACTTTCTTTTGATACGACAGACACTCAAAAATTTAGTCCAAAAGTTAGTGCGGAAATATATTTGTAGAAGTAAATTTATAATTTAGAACAAATCTTATTTTCATATGGCCTTCAACAATGTAAAAGAAGAATTAAAATGCAACAATAACAACATACCGTCGATAAAGAATTATGAAACAAAATATGATTTGCTAGTTATACATTTCAATTGAACAATCATATTTTGCCAATCTTTGGCAAAGTTAGATATGACAAAAGTTAGACAAAAATTGTTTAAATTGTTGAAACTTTCTTTTGATACGACAGACACTCAAAACTTTAGTCCAAAAGTTAGTGCGGAAATATATTTGTAGAAGTAAATTTAGTATAGAAAACAAAAACAAACATACTCAGTCTGCAGTTGTTAAGTGCTACTTAATAGATAATTCTTGTATTTGTATTTAAATGTTTTGAGTGTAGGAATTCCTCTAATATCATACGGAATACCATTCCAAACTTTCATACTAAAATACGAGAATGAATCTTTATAATGATTGGTTCGTCGTATTCTTTGTAAAACAAGATCGTTGTGCACAGAAGATCGCAGATTATGTTTTTCATTTTTGGAAAATATCAAAATCTCTGACATATATGATGGCGACATATGATTCATAACTTTATACACAAGAACAGCAGTGTGGTACTTACACCTATCAGTAAAAGAAAGCCATTTTAATTGTTTATATAGCCCTAATGTTGGCGTTTTCATCGGCTTATTTAAGATAATTTTTGCAACTCGTTTTTGTAGCATGCTTATTTTGTTGATATAGTTTTTGTTATCTTTTCCCCAGATTGTACAACAGTAATCGAATATTGGTAAAATGTACGCGTTGTTGAACCGTATATGTCCCGGAACGTATATGTCACACGAGAGAAAAATTCGACCGCATATGTCACACGTGTGATATATTCGGTCGAAAATAGTATTCGCGTGAAACGTATATGGCACATAATATGTGATGTATACGTTTGACTTCGAATTTTATAGGAACACGAAAACGAATATCTCACATGCAGAGAAAGACAAATAAAAACGAAATTTTCAACGAATACGTCACTTTTTGATCAATTTGAAAAAAAAAACAACATATTTAAAACAATCAAATATGGTTGATTAAGTTATGCCGCATAGATTCTGCTTAACACAACCAAGTCGATCCGATCGGTCCCAACACATCCTATGGGAACTAGACATTCCAACTCGAAGGTGTGGTCTGTATTATGTCTTTAATCTGTATAAATAATGTTTGGTCAAATTTCGATCAGGTGTTCTTGAAAGTTATCGACTGCGTTCGTGTGGCCCTTGAGTGGTGATTATTAACAGGAAATTATCTCAGAACAGCATTGATTATAAAAAATCACTATACATTTTTTTCTGTATAACACAATACATTTATCACAGATTAAACACAGATCAAACTTGATATAATATTTGATGGCCGGTGAAACAATGTAAAGTAACCGTAAGATGGTAATGACCCTCGATCATTTTTGTCGAGCCCACTTGCGGTGAGCTCGACATAGTCGCCGCTTTTGGCAGTCGGTGTATGTGCATCCGTGCGTCTGTGAGCCCGTGCGTCCGTCCAGACTGATTTTGTCCGGACCATAACTTTGACATGCAAGGAGCAATCGTGTTTATATTTGGCATAAATGTTAACCTCAATGAGAAGGAGTGTCATTTGTCGAATTAAGAATGACTTTGTCCGGAGCATTTCTTCTATATACTTGAAGGGATATTGATGTAACAATGCATAAATGTTTACCTTAATGAGACGAAGAGTCATACAGATGAACAAATCCCTATGTCTACGGTCAATGCCACAGTTTGAGGTCAAAGGTCGAATTGAAGAATGAGTTTTTGTACTGAAGGATTTTCATACCATTATAAGACAGGTTGTATTGTGCAAGAACCAGGTCCCTAGGTCTAAGGTCACACTCAGAGGTTAAAGGTCAAACACAGGATTGGAAATTGTGAATGAAACAATCGTATCTCTTTTATTTCCCTGCAGCTACAATATCCTTTGTGTAACATTTAGTTTCTTCGATTGAAATCGACGTAAAATCAGTCATAGTTCCTGTGTGGGGGGAGTCACTATTCTTCAAAAAAATAATGACTGCGGTTATTATTCTACGGGGTTCCTAAACATTGTTACAACGGCTCCGGCAAACGGCCCAGGGACGGGTGGGTTGCCACCCACTTCCTACAAAAGTATAATTAGTAGTTTTATACACTAAAATATCACAAATAAATTTCGGTGTAAACTGTCAAAATAACCAGAACGAATATATCACACGTGTGAAAAATTCGACCGAATATATCACGCGTGTGAAAAATTCGACCGAATATATCACGCGTGTGAAAATACATATACGTTTCGGTGTAAACTGTCAAAATGACCAAACGAATATGTCACATTAACCACGTGTTATATTTACGGTCGAATATATCACACACGTGTGATATATACGTTCCGGGACATATACGGTTCAACAACGCGTTATAAAACATAATTTTCGTCTCATCTGTGAGAAGGAATAAAATGCGTTTTAATAATGCTATTTTGGTATTAAGCTTTTTACATACATAATCTATATGAGCATGCCAGTTTAGGGTATTGTCAATATACACACCTAAATTTAGTACTTTTTGGACTGTTGCATTCTCTAAAAGTATGCCATTAATACTTAAATTCAGTGTGTTTGTGTGTTTTAGTTTATAGGTAGATCCGATAACCATACATTTTGTCTTTAACGGATGTAAAGACATATTATTTTTTGCGCACCAGTCAATGATATTATTTAGGTTTACTTGCAGTTTCTCTTCAATTTCTTTAAGATGAAATCCGGATTCGTATAAAGTGGAGTCGTCAGCATACAGGTCTATGTTTGAATCTTGACATGAAAATGTGATATCATTAATGTATAATAAGAAAAGTAGAGGTCCAAGTATTGACCCTTGTGGCACACCCGATTTGACTGTGAGCATCTTAGATTGTACGTTTCCTACTTTAACCATCTGCCGCCTGTTCGACAAATATGATACAAATAATTTGATAGTTTTGTCAGAAAAATGATACAATTTTAATTTATAGAGGAGGATCTCGTGGTCAACTAAATCGAATGCTTTTCTTAAATCTAGAAACACTGTTCCAATTACTTTTCCACTATCAACATCCTTAATCCAAGCATCAATTAACTCGAGCTTGCGAGTTGTTCCCGCCAAATCAACTCGTTTCAAGTAATATTTCACCATACAAGTTAAATAACCTATATTATTTTATACTTTCATATTGAACATGAACAAAATGACATTCTGTAAGCAAAAAAACAATAAATGAATCTTGAAATTTCTCAGACGACTAGCGTACTATTTTACCGTGTGCATTTTCTTTATTGCGTATTAATTAATAGACTCGATTCAATATTGTTGTTTATACGTGACGTCATTTAAACGGAAGGACGTTGACGTCAATTATATGGTAAGAAATTTCAGTTGCCGTCCGCCATCTTGTTTTGAAAAACGCAAGACATTTCCTACAAATGCAGGTTTGTGATTTGAAATGTGAATAAATCAACTTGATATACGTTCCTAAAAATGTTTTCTCTTTTTTGTGACTACATGCTAAACATTATTCCTTTTCTTTATCATTACTTGGCTGATACACGTACCAGGAACCGGAGTATTCGTAACCAGAACTAAGTATTGCGTGCCCTAAAAAATCGAACCATTTTAAACTTTATCTTCGATGTGACACTTTTCTTTCATACAATTTGTATTTTACTTCAGATATACCGGTATCTTTACTGTTCTGAAAATCAGAATCAATACTTTAATTTCAGGGTTGTATGCATATTAATTATGCATTACTTTAATTAAGGGAGCTGACGGAGTGCTTTTGTTTTAATAGGAGTGCAACGATACAGTCAAATATTTCGATACAGCCAATCCATATTGCAATACGTAAATGCGATATATTGATGTAACAGAAAAGCTAAGAAAATAGAATAAAACCAAATCACTATCGTTAATACAGTGCCAAAAACGACCCTGAGACTTATATTATATTTGTAACCAAAGAATATCAAAGATGTTCAAACATCACCTTCTCTCTCTCTCTCTTTCTAATTTATATTCATGCATAGCAATGTGTTAAGTGAACAGTTCATTTAACTCTGAATATCGCGGTACGTACCGGCCCGACTCTGTAAATTGCAATATACCGTATATCGTATACCGGTCTATCATTGCACCACTAGTATAGAAACTGTTTGTGCTTAATATGAGTTTACTGAAATGATATGACTGCCCTTATCTTGTAAAAGACAGTGGTGTCTGTCATACTTAACAACTGATTAACTATTTTCTGTTTAAAGACATGCATAAACACGCCCGAATGCTGAAACACACTTGTGAATACTAAAGATCTGTACTCGAAAAGCCAGGTTTAGGACAAGGGCATATATTGAAAACAGTGTGTTCTTTTTCAGAAATGATGCGCGAGCATTCTGAAGTCATCATTGCAGTCGTCGCAGTTATCATCACTGTCGTTTTCATTTTATGCTGCTGTACGTACTTGCTTCATGAAGACGTATCCCAGGTAAGTCTAATTAAATCGATGTTGAAGCCAGCGAGATAGTTTTGAATGGGCGCTTTCTTCCACGTGCTCGGAGGTTGGACAATTATAAAATTTATCAGAGAATAAATAAGACTACTTACAGGTATTATCATTATTGTCGGTATTTTCTATTTTGTATTAATGTTATTCACATGAAGTGTGACCAGAAATGAACTTAATGAAATCATATAATCTAACACACATTTCAAAATTTACACTCATTTAGTATACAAAGTATACACTAATTTATTTTAGCTCGATTGTGAAGAAAGCTTGTAGCGTATCGTGTCACTCTCGATGTTCGGTCGTGACCCCAGTGGGGCTCGAAACCTCAACTTATCCGGGATAAGCGGCATTTGTGATCTGATTACAATCCTTTATGACATGTGTCAATCTCAAACCTAGCTAATTTGCTGTTCTGCCTTATTTATATTCATCGGTTGCAAAAGCAGCTGAGTGTGTGGACACATGGAATCGCGAAAGCTTCTTCATGTATCTTCGAACGTTAAGACGAATCTAATTTTATTACTTCTGCTCAGGTTGAGCTATTGTGATCGCCTGGTTTCTGTCTTCTGTATGTCTGTCGTCAGAATGTATGGCTTGATGAAATTTAGGTCGAGACCATCTCTGATCAAATACTAGGGCACCAGGTCAGATCATAAGAAAACCGTGTGTATGCAGTAGAGGCTGTATTTTTCATTGGACTTTCGTGAAACTTTGTCAGAATGAGTGCCTTGATAAAATCTAGATCGAATTTGAAAATGAGTAATCTTGGACCAAAAACTAGGTCACCAAGTCAAATCATAGAATAAGCTTGTGTATGCAATAGAGGCTGCGTATTTCTTTGGATCTTCGTAAAACTTGTCTGAATGAGTGTCTTGATGAAATCTAGGTCGAGGTTGAATATGGGTCATATCAGGTCAAAAACTAGGTCACCGTGGCAAATAGAAGGAAAGTTTGTTAACACTCGAGGGGCCACATTTGACCCCCAATCATCATGAAAATTGATCAGAATGATTGCCTCGATGATTTCTAGGATCACGATAGAGGCTACATTTTGCATTCAATCATTATGAAAATGTATGAGCAATGTCTCTCAGTTGAGCGATATAGGGCTATTAATGGCCCTCTTGTTTTTAATTTCAGAATGCACCAGTAAAGACCGGCTGGGAAATATCACCAAATTTAGTAAGGTCAAACATTGGTGTTAATTTCAACCAGTGGAGAAAACCAAATAGCACGTGGGGCCTAGGAGAACGGGATTTACGTAAACAAAGCTTTCACATTTTTCGAAGAATATGATACTCTATTAAATTGCAGTTGCCACTAAGTTAGCGATGCCGTTAGGGCTTGCATGCTGAACTTAGGTCGAGTTCGAATATGGGTCATGTCTAGTCAAAAACGAGGTCACTAGGTCAAAGCATAGGAAAACATTGTGTATGTGGCATTTTTCATTGGATCTACGTGTCCTTATTAATTCTAGGTCGAGTTCGAGTATAGGTAATCTCGGATCGTAAGACTAGGTCACCAGGTCAAATAAAGCTTGTGAGCACGAGATCAGAATATATTTCTTGATTAGCAATGTCACTCATGTGAGCGATATAGGGCCATCATCGCCTTCTTGTTTTATAAAGCATCCAACTGTGAAATGAGATAATATCAGTAATTAGATGTGAATCAATTAAGTTTCAGTCGATTTTGACTTGGCGTCAGACGATTGGGAACGTGCAACAACTGCTGTAGACTCAGTCCTGGAGATGCTGCTGCAAGAAATGAAGAAAGAGGCCAGGCTGTATTCTGGACTTTACATTGATAAATTTGTTAGACAAGGTAATTTGCTGATTTTACGTTCATATGAAAACAGTGAGTAGCCGATGACCTTTTGCACAGTTTCAGATTATCATAATTATTATATTTTAACAAGAAAAACCATTGATGCACAGCATCAAGTCGGCGCAGAAGATTCTGTGAAGTGTCCAGTACATGTTCTTTTCACACATGGAGAATATTTATATAACTGTGTAATAACTTAGTGCATTTAAATAGACCATCTGTGAGTGCAATTCGTACTCAACCGCCTGGATCATAAGTAGTTTGCTAAACTAACGGTCTAACTACTGAGCCAAAGAATCGATTGCCTGACGCGTCTGTTAGAGGATGTATCTATACAAACATAGATGTATTCAGGGATCCAATAGTTTCAATGCACTACGCTGGGAACCAAACTAGGAAAGTTTACTGCGTAGGAGCGCCTTTTTTGTTGCAAGGTCGAACCCACTTTATTAATTAACAAGAAAAACGGCGATACTACGTATTACAGCGGGCCAACAAACAAAACTGACATGTAAATGTTTTGGAAATTGGTGATGGTTAATGTTGAGGCATGGCCCCTTAGGAATTCAAGGAGACCCATTCTAACTTGCGTTGTTTGACTAATGTATTCGTTTTATCGCCGCATTGAACTAACAAGTTATGATTACCTTTAATAATTTGTTATTACAGATTGCCGGAATCACACTGTATTAAGATATTTGCCGCCACACCTTCTCTCGTTTTTTTAGTTATATTTTGAGAAAAGAGCACATGCACCACTGTGTTCACATGAAGGAAACGCTTACTTTTGGCGCAAGTTAGTCTATAAACACCTATCTAGACATGCAAATAGATCTATTATCAGTTATTTTTATTCAGTGAAACGACATAATAATGAAAAAAATCGTCAATAACAACTTGTCCCCAACTATTGCGATAACTTTGACAATGACGTCATCATCGCTCTATAGTTAAGAGTATACCAGAAAATCCAGAAATTTACCTTTGACCAAAGTACAACATGATTCTCATGCTTCCGCATCTGTAGCAAAAAGTTCTGTAAGTTTATACAAGCCATTCGATAAAATCATGCATGAGATGAAACAATACACATGTATATGTGTACCTATCTCTATTCGAAACCTTGTTATTATTAGGGTGGTGGCGGTGACATAAGTTTTTGTTTTTAGTTGGAAGGATGAAATTATTACGCTAGACATGTTTGTGGACGACGCGGTCGCTTAAGTCATTACTTTTGTAAAGTTCTATTTAATTATATAGAGCTATATCTTTTCAATCAATAATTTTCTCAGGCCAGATTCGAAACCTTGTTATGGTTAGGGTGGTGGCGGTGACATAAGTTTTGGTTTTTATTTGAAAGGATGAAATTCTTACTCCAAACTTGTTTGCGGACGTTGCGGTCGCTTAAGTCCCGCAAAACATATAAACGGAAAAGTATTTGTAACTTCTTTAACGTTCTGTTTGATTATTATATATATCTTTTCAATCAATATTTTCTCAGACCTGATTATTTCTAGAACAGATCTCTTCTTCAATAGGAAATTTTAATTTTGTTTGCTCACTTTGCGCACCGGTACTCGAAAACGAAAATACAAATGTAGTTTAAAAACAACGCTCGGTCATTCGGTACTAACAACCAGTGATCAACATACAATAAGCAAATACAATTAAGGAATACCCCGAGTATTAATATTACAATATCCCATTATCAACAGTTGACCATATAACATTGACAATATAACACAGTTGAGCAGTCACATGACTGTAGTAACCCTGTAGTAGTCATTTCACCTCTTCATTAGCTTTGTGGAAGAGAGACAGGTGCAGATACAAGGGAATCCGTCTCTAGAATGGGACATGTTCTGTATTTTGCACTATCCCCTGAAAGCTAAATTAACTAAAACTCTTGGGGTGTTGGACATATGGACATCAAGATGGCATGCAGAACACATATTTCAACCCCATCAGCTCAAGGTCATACTTAAGGTAATTCATTTCCAGTGTCTGCTTAATATCTTTAAACCCCTTAAAGGATTTTAATGAAACTTGATATGAATTACCAAGACCATGCACCTCAAGGTCACACTTAAGGGTCAAAGGTCATAGGACTATATTTCTCAAACCTCTTGAATGATTTTCTTGAAGGCTAGGTCGAAATGTTGCCTCGATCAAGGTCAAGGTCACATTTTGGGGGTCAAAACTTATTAGACTTCACTTCCTTGACCCTTTGTAAGATTCACATTTAACTTAGGTCACATCTTCAGAGTGTTAATGTGACACGTAACACATATGTTCGAACTGTGCCAGCTTAAGATCAAGGTCACAATTAAGGGTAAAAGGTCATGAGACTATATTTAGTGATAGCTTGTTATAAGAATTTTAAGCCTGTTCCAACATATTTTGGTCATTTTAACCGTTCACCCAACCATTGTTTCTGGGAAGAACCAGTACTAGACTCCTATTCTCCGTAAGAAACTGCCAACTTTCTCTCATAACTAGACATGGCTTGAAGCAGAGCTCAAACCCATAACCATCAATCTATGCATGAGAGGTTGCAGTGATTTCAAGTCATCAACTCTAACCACTTGACCACGGAAGCGGACTTAGTGATAGCTCCACATGGATTTTGTTCCTGTTATATGAACCCATTACTGCTTACATTTGTCCTACCTACAAACAGTATTTGTTTTGAAATGAATAGAGAATTAGGTTCTGGCTTGATTCTCATTGATGAAAAATCTAGAGACATTGTGCTATACTTTAACAAAATAACAAGCTACTGTGCTAGAGAACTAGAGAAAGGTTTATGTGCTTTAACTACCTCTTCTGTTGTTTAAGGTCATCGCTCTACCAGTACTTTCAGTGCTTTGATTCTTGTAAGTAAATGACATAGTCTTGTGCATTTTCTAACAGGAAGCTCGAGAGAAGGGTTGAAGGTATCGGAGGCAGACGAATTTGATGCCCTGTTGCTGTTCCGGATTGAAGGCGTAGATTTCAAGGTAGCTAATTTAGTATTAGAACTGCAGAATGTTATGTAGACATGTATGGTAAAAGTCTGCAAGCAACTGCGGAAGACTTATCATACAATTCAGAAGAGGGCTACGTTCAGGCAATTAAGGTAAGGGGCGAGATTAAGATTCATTTGCATCGGTCATGAAGCCTTTACAAGTAAAGTAAAGCGGACGAGTTTAGGTGGATATCTGTATGAGCGTCAATTTGGTAGGTAGTAGGTAGTTGGTAGTTGGATATTCGAATAACCAACTACCTACTAGTTGGTAGTTGGTTATTCGTAATTCCAAACTATATAACAGCTGGTAGTTGGTAACTCAATACACTATCACCAGAATGAAATGTTCAAACACACCATACCCTTTCCTTAACACAAAATAAAGCAGGGGACCTAGTTAGTTATTCGTGTGAATCTCCAACTACCAACCAGAAGGTAGTTGGTAATTCGAACTTTGCATGTATTCCTCTAAAAAAAGAAAGTATTTTTCCGGAACAAATGTAACTGATATATAACAAGATAGGTGTGTTCTACAACATGGTAACATCCCCTTCTCCCTACGTCCACCAGGAGACTCAGTTGGTTATTCACGTGAATCCCCAACTACCAACCAGAAGGTAGTTGGTAATTCGAACTTTGCATGTATTCCTCTCAAAATGGAAAGTATTTTTCCGGAATAAATGTAACTCATAAATAACAAGATAGATGAGTTCTACAGCATGGCAACACCCCCTTCTCCCTATGTGCACTAGGGGACTCAGTTGGTTATTCGCGTGTATTCCCAACTACCAACCAGAAGGTAGTTGGTAATTCATACTTTGCATGTATTCCTGTCAAATTAGAAAGTATTTTTCAGGAAGAAATGTACAATGTAACTGATATATAACAAGATAAATGTGTTCTACAACATGGCAACACCCCCTTCTCCCTACGTGCTCCAGGAGACTCAGTTGGTTGTTCGCGTGAATCCCCAACTACCAACCAGAAGGTAGTTGGTAATTCGAACTTTGCATGTATTCCTCTCAAAATAGAAAGTATTTTTCCAGAATAAATGTAACTGATATATAACAAGATACATGTGTTCATGTGTTGTTGGGGATTCACGCGAATAACCAACTGAGTCCCCTGGTGGATGTAAGGAGAACGGGATGTTAGTAGTAGTAGGTAGTTGGTTATTCGAATATTCAACTACCAACTACCTACTACCTACCAAATTGACACTCATGATATATCTGTCTGTAACTTACATCAGTGTAGTGACGTGTTATTGAACAAGGTCTGCTTAGTGTAGTTCTGTGTTGAAAGACTTGTTGTTGTCTGCTTCTCTGTGATGTATGTATCTCCTTGCCGTTAGTTCATCTATCCAGTGTTTCTGTTATTTCTAACCTTTACGAAATTCTTTAAATATTTATTTGAGTACTGATGAGGAGTAGTTACATTTTATTGACATTGGAAAGGTCACTTCTTAAAACCAACGGTACCAATTACATGTATGTATCATTTACACTGTTTAGGTAAACCACCTCGAAGATAACGAACACTGGACGTTACCAGAGTTTGGCAATCTTGTGGCTGACGGTTTCACACAAAGCACTTTCGAACGGAATTACCAAAGACTATACAAAGACGATGTGTTTTTATTCAACGGTGGGATGAACAGGGTCGTTTTAAACTCAAGAAACCTTCAAGAAAAAGTGTTCAGGTCTATCATCATGAAGGCGGCTAACAGTGTCGAGAAAAGAGTCAATACACCTCAATCTCGTGCCCAGTTCGGATTTTCTATACGAAAGTTTAGGATCAATCCGCCATCCATAAATATTGAAATAAAACTAGTAGAGAAACACGGATATTATGATTACAGCAGCCACTTACATAATTGCGTTTGGAATCAAAGTGTGGTGTTGGAGGGCGCAGTAGTAGAAACTACAATCGACGTTGATATAGTACCAGGTAACCTAAGAGGACGAAACACGTTTCATTTCGGCCCCTCGAATGTGCTTCATGTTTATACATTTACGTCTATACGGGTATTTGATGATATGCCGGTGAATAAGTAAACTATAAACGATAAAAATGAAACAACACTACATGTGTTTCACAGATAAAGAAAAAAACATTCTTTGTCTAAGAGTCCTTTGCAATTATCCTCGGATACCAGAGGTTGTGTAATGGATTTCGGTGCATAACTTGTATAGATACATCGAAAAGTCTCGTTTTTAGACGACTGCGATATTAGCTGGAACTTGCATACTTAGAAGTTCGCAGATGGTCATGGTTAGAAACTTTAGCAAGAAACCTACACACATTTGAACTTTATAGTTTAAAACGTGATTAAAGTTCTGTCAAAGAGGTAGGTTTCTCTCTGTAATTGATTTGTGATGATTTTTAATAGCACAAAAATCAGCGTCAAGAAAGCCATTATAGTGAAATAAAATTAAATTTTATTTGTTGCATTTTAGGTTTGGAAATAGCCATGGACACAGTTCCTGATCCGACAGATTGGAACGAGACAATGAAATGCCCTAGATACGCCGTTTTCAAGTGGTTTACGGACAATCAGCCAGCAGCTGCCCGCTATGATAGCCAACCTGATATACTGTGGCGCATTTGTAGCTCAGGGTACGAGAAGCACGTGCTGGATGTGTCACGTGGTTCAGAAGAGGAGTGTTACATCATCACTGCTTTGCGAATCATGAAGCGAGAATTTCGGACACTGAAAGCGCAGACATTTCCACCACATCAGATATGTAAAGTTCTGCGATCTTACCATCTGAAACAGATTGCATTTTACTGTATTCTCTACCTTGTTGTGATCAACAAAATGAAACATATCAACATCATTAACAATATGAAATTATCCGGTGTTAAAGAAGCACTCGCATATTTTCTAGATTTTCTAGAAGTTTGTCTAGAGGAACGAAGGCTGCCACATTTCTTTCACGCCAATGATTTACTCGTTTATATGTTCCCAGATTACAAAGTCGGAGAGCGAAGCTTACGATACGACCTATTTACGGACAAGTCTAAAGCTGCCTTAAGTCAAGCAGAAATATCTTTCAGAACACTTAAGTTTGAGATAAAAAGTCAGTATTGTAGGAACGTGTACACTTCCGGAGAATTTTCCAGGGCATTTAGAGAATTCGTGAAAGCAGGAAAGTACTATACGGACAGAGGACACTGGTGAAACAATAGGAAAAGAAGAACGTTTCGTGTTTTAGCTCACCTGACCTACTGGTCCATGGTGAGCTTTTAGGCCTGTCGTCTGCTGTCTGTCGACCGTAAGTCCGTCGTCCATAATTCTTTCAATGACTTCATGGTATATCATCAGACTTGGCAAGAAGCTTTCTGTAAGCTCGAATGATGCAGGGTTGCTGTACGATATGGAGGCCCGAGCTTAAAATGGAAACATCTTTGAACATCTTCTAATCAAAACCACAAAACTCAGAGCTTAGATATTTTGTAAACAGCATTCCCTCGTGGTCCACTATCATTAGTATGTTCAAGTCATGCCCATGAGGTCAAAATGTATATAGGTTAATATTCTTGTCTTAAACCGCAAGCTTAGATGTTTGACTTGTAGCATTGTCAAGTTGGTCAAGTTTCTTCAAATTATACCTCTGTGGTCTAAATTGGCCCCGTCCTAGGGGTTACATACATGTATATGTAAATATTAGAAACTACCCTTGACAAAAAGACAGAGATCTAAATAATTTGTGTGTAGTAAAGCCTAGTGGTCCTGAACAAGTTTAATCAAATTGACCACGCCCTGTATGTTTTATGTTTTACATAGACTATTATCAGAAAAACTATTTTAGATAAAATGTTTGAAAGACTTGACCACATTTTTCAAAATTATTTCACAAATCTGGGGTCAAGGTCACTGTTTTAAAATTACAATCGCTGTTACAAAAAAAAACATACAAAAAAAGTTTATGGTCAAACACTTTGATCGACATATTTTGAAACTGGCTTGCGGTAGGTACATAACAATGTTTGAGTTCATATCTGGATGTTTAAATTTATGGTGTGTTTGACTTTGTGACCTTGGCGTGAAGGGTAACGGTACTCCGGTGGGCGATATAGGGCCATTGCAGTTCTCTTGTCTTAAAAATAAACCTGCTGAGAAGTCTATTGTGATAGTGCATACAACTAAATTCTGACAACTGCAAAAGGGTCATTATCAGGCTGAGAGCATTAGAAGAACATATACAAGTAGGTGAGTGATTTGTCGAAGACATCGGGCCGCTTCTGCAGCCCGCTATATTTATAACGGCATGTAAGTGAAGTAGTGAATAGTTCTTTGCACACGTTTAGAAAGTATTCAGTTTTTATTGTTTACTGAATTTGCTTAGTCTTGATGCCAGGCATCAACATTTGACTTGTCTGATGTGTTACATGTTCTTTTTAATCCAGAAATTTAAGTGTTGGTATCATCAGTTATAGTCATTGCTTTTTAAAAATATAAAGTTTCTTTAGGTAAAAGCTGTAATATGCGGAACATTTTTTCTCATGTTACAAAAAAGTAGGAAGCTGTCTCTCGAAAGGAGAAAAAAATGAATTGAATTGGGAATCAAGTTAACACACTGCCCTAAAGCCCGCTGTGATACTTTAGTATCACAGTTGTCTTGTTAATTCTCGTTCTAGGAAAAAATCCAAGTCCCATTACCTCTTTGAATACTAGTACTCTTTTATAGAATAATGAATCATGTTACATATTGAGTCTAGTACTCTAAACATTGTCGACGACGTATACCTTTCTTTCATAGTTTTGACGTTTTTTTACGAAAAGGCTTAGTCAGTCTCTTTACAATATAATGCGCGTTCTTTATAGCTACATGCATTTTCAATTTAAAAGCAACATTATTAATGTTATGACAAGTAAATCCAGAAATGAACTCTTTAAATTTAAGCCAAGGTTTATGTATTTTGCATATATTTAGTAATCACCTTACTCGTAGTATTTGAAAAACATGTGAATAGTATTCAGCTAGATAGATATGTGATATATTTGCCATTTTCAGTTAATTCCTATCATAAATGCTTGCTAACTTCGTGCGATAGAGGATGATTTTGTGGTGGTTATTGTTGAATAAGCTTAATTTCATTGTAATTTAGAATTTGTGTGTTATAAACCTACTTATAAATGTGATATTTGTTACCAACTTCATAATGTGTATCAATTTATTATTGATTTATTTGAAATACATATCTTTTTACATACATGACTTTCTATGGCATGTCAACAATATCAAGGCCCTAATACGAGAAAAGCACTTTTCTCTTTTTCTCTTCCTTTGTTTTTGGTGTGCATTTCATTGCCTATTACATATTTTAAAACATGTGTGTATCGTTATAATCTGCATATCACTGCGTAATGTCATATGTCTTTCATACATCATGGTGTTGTCATGCATTGCTTATACACTTTTTCTAAATAAAATCTATGTTAAATAACACTCAATTTTGGCGATATGTTTTTTTGTGTTATATAAGAGCTTCAATGTAATACGGAAAAAGAAAATCAACGCACTAATAGTTTAAAAATCATTATCGGCATAATTCGGGCGTATTTGGTTATGTATTTTTAGAGTTTTATCGTTGGTGCCGGATAATCCATATGACCAACGCCCTTATAAAATAGTTATTTTAGGTTTTGAAGAATAGTGCAAGATACACAAGGCGTCCCGTTCTGGACAGAGACACCCTCTGGTTCTTTAACATGACCGCAGTACAGAACCGATACATCGGACCTCGGTTTTAGGTCTCATCCGAAAGACAAGTATGTTCGTGGAAGAGCAGGGGGTCAAACCTGCGATCACTGGATTTTAGTCCAGCGCGTTAACCATAAGACTACCGGATATACCGGGTCTTGTGACTAACGATAGACCAATCGCAATGCATAAAGTGTATGAGTAATTATATTAGTACAGTGTACAAACTGTCATACGAGAAAACGCGGCACTATATATATAATAAAACTTAAAATATTTTGTGACGTTAAAGAAAACTCAATCATTAAAGAAAAGTCCTACTTGTAAGTTTTCATTTTCAACGAGCACATCGTGTAGTAAAAAGAAAGTCTGGATTTTAAACAGTAATTAAATTTAACGCTACAAAAACGTCACTATTGTACTGACGTGTTAACGTCGATTAACGTCATATAAAAGACGTACAAGTCATAGCAACATAAGAGATGCGCGATATTCAGTACAACATATGTTTTATAACGGCAAACAGTGACAAAATAGCATGGAAACAAGAGTCCAGTGGTACATTGTACAAACCAAATCTACTTTACAATTCATTGGAGTGAGTATTTTATTTATCAAACTTTGAAATTCATTTTCATTTAAATTTGTATGTAGCATTTTTCGAGATATTGAATTACTGTAGGCCAATACTCTAGAGAGTGCCATTCTGTAAGAATCACGATATGCCCCCTGTTACATTTATGTGAAGCCGGTTTCCATTTCAAAATCCTAGCCGCTTACTAGCAACAACCTCTGTGAATCCTTGGCCTATAAGTCATGGTACACCGGCATTACCTGACTTTCCTCATTGCGGGCGATTTTTACCGGGTCATGTGACTGACCATAGACCAATCATAATGCATAAAGAATGTGCGTTATACAACAAATATATTGCAAAACAAGTCCTTATATTTTAGATTAATAGCTCTGGAGACACATTCCAGATGGAATCAACCTCGAATAGCGAGAGGCAGTTTGGAATTATTTGTGTATTGCCTCACAGCCTAAGTGCACTACCGGCATGGCTATGGTAGGATCGAACCTGGAACTCTTCTATGCTGAAGCGAACGCGCTACCACTGAGCCACGGTGGCTCCATGAATGATTAATCATATAAGTACAAACTTTCAAAGGACAAAACGCGACTCTAAACTTAAAATGTTTCGTGACTCTTAAGAAAACTTAATCCTTAAAGAAAAGTCCTGCTTGTAAGTTTTCATTTTCAAAGAGAACATTGTGTAGTAAAAAGATCAAACAAGTAAGTGTGGACTTTAAACAATAATCATTGATAATTAATTTGAACGCCGACAAAAACGTCACTATTGTACGGACTTGTTAACGACGTTT
>JAFMSR010000016.1:8219917-8319917 GCA_022818135.1 Saxidomus purpurata
ATATTGAAAAAAGTGTGTTCTTTTTTTAGAAAATGATGCGCGAGAATTCTGAGGTCATCATTGCAATGTCGTAGTTATCATCAGTGTCGTTTTCATTTTATGCTGCTGTGCATACATGCTTAACAAGACCAGACTCCGTACTCGCAGTCATCAAGTCGAACATCTTCAGGTTTCACCTCTAACTCGACGAGAGCACCGTATTACAGGTAATTAAAAACTAAATATTGAGATAGTCTCAACTTTCTTACGTTTTCCGCGGGACCGGACGGGTTGGCTATACAGATATCAGAGAATGGACCAGACATTAACTAACACACATTTCAAAATATACACATATTTGCGATCTGATTACAATCCTTTGTGGCATGTGACAATCTCAAATCTACTTTGCTTATGTGCTGTATTTATACTCATCGGTTGCAAAACAAAGAGAGTGTGGACACACGGAATCGCGAATCGAATGTTAAAACGAATCTATTTTTATTAGTTCACCGAGTAACGGATGCTCAAAGAACACAAGAGCTATTGTGATCGCCTGGTTTCTGTCTGTCTGTCTGTCTGTCTGTCTGCTTTCCCCTCTTTTCCGCCTCTTCACTTTTTCCCTCTTTTTTTTTCTTGTTGCCTTCTCATTTTTTTGGAATTTTTCCTGTCAGAATGAGCGTCGTGGTACAATCTAGGTGGAATTCTAATATGGGTCTTCTTGTGTCAATAACTAAGTCACCAGGTCAGATCATAGGAAAACATTTTGTATTCTAGGACGTTGCATTTTTTATTGGATCTTCATGAAATGAGTGTCTTGATAAAATCTACACCGAGTTTGAAAATACAGTGATCTCGGATCAGGAACTAGGTCACAAGGTCAAATCATAGAATAATCTTGTGTATGCAATAGAGGCTGCATTTTTTATTGGATCTTAGTGTAACTTGGTCACAATGAGTGTCTTGATGAAATCTAGGTCAATTTGGAATATGGGTCATATCAGTAACTATGTCACCTAGGCAAATAGAAGGAAAACATGCTTACACTCGAGGGGCCACATTTGACCCCCAATCACCATGAAAATTTGTTAGAATGATTGACTCGATGATTTCTAGGCCATGTTCGTAACTGAACAAACGGGGGTGGAAAACTGGGCAAGAAAGCCAATAAAAAGAAAACCTTTTTTTCCCCCCTCAGGGCCCCCTTTTTTACCCCCAATTTGATTAAAATTGGTCAAAAATTTTTTTGTGGTTTTTTTTTTTCATCCTCCCCCTCCTCCATTAGTCCCAAAAAAAAAAAAAAAAAAAAAAGTTCGTGGCATCGTAAAGGATAAAAAAGGGGGAAAAAAAAAAAAAAAAAACAAAAAAAAAAAAAACCCCCCCCCCCAACCACAAACCAAAAACCAAAACCCAAAAAAAAAAAAAAAAAATGCAAATTGGGCGTGGTGTTCTAAAACCCCCCACAACAAAAAAAAAGAACAAAAAAAAAAAAAAAAAAGCTTGTGAACACGATAGAGGCTATACTTTGCATTCAGTCATCATAAAAATGTATCAGAATATTTTTCTTGATGAGCAATGTCACTAAGGTGAGCGATATAGGGCCATCACGGCCCTCTTGTTTTTAATTTCAGAATGCACCAGTAAAGACCGGCTGGGATATATCACCAAATTTAGTTAGGTCAACCATTGGTGTTAATTTCAACCAGTGGAGAAAACCAGATAGCAAATGGGGCCAAGGAGAATGGGATACATTTTCCGAAGATTTACGTAAATAAAGCTTTTACATTTTCCGAAGATTTTAAATAAAGCTTTTACATTATCCGCAGGTCTTACGTAAATAAAGCTTTTACATTTTCCGAAGATTTACGTAAATAAAGCTTTCACATTTTTCGAAGAATAAGATACTCTATTAAATTGTAGTTGCCACTAAGTTAGCGACGCCGTTGGAGCTTGCATACCAGCGACAAATCAGTAACCACTGACTGGACTAAGGTCGGGTTCGAATATGGGTCATATATCTGATCAAAAACTAGGTCACCATGTCAAATCATAGGTAAACCTTATGTATGCTGCATTTTTGATTGGATCTCCGTGTCTTGATTAATTCTAAGTCGAGTTCGAGTATAGGTAATCTCGGATCGATAATTAGGTCACCAGGTCAAATAAAGCTTGTTAACATGATAGAGCACATTCATGATCAGAAAACATTTCTTGATTAGCAATGTCACTCATGTGAGCGATATAGGGCTATCATCGCCTTCTTGTTTTATAGAACTTCTTACTGTGAAATGAGATAATATAAGTAATTAGACGTGAATTAATTGAATTTCAGATGGGTTTGACTTGAAGTCGGTTGCCTGGAAACGCGCAACAACTGCTGTAGATGCTGTCCTGGGGATGCTGCTGCAAGAAATCAAGAAAGAGGCCAAGCAGTATTCTGGACTTTGCATTGATAAATTTGTCAGACAAGGTAATCTGCTAAATCACGTCCATTTGAACACAGTGAGTAGCAGATGAACTTGTGCACAGTATCTGGTTACAGCTACCAGATTTAACAAACTTCCTTCCTCCTTTTTGCGACAAAGATTTATAAGAATGGGCAGATAATCACAAAATAGGTCGGCCTTCTTGCCTTCGGTAGGCTCTGATACAACACAAGAAAAACCACCCCCATGGCTTTACGGTTTATTTAGTGAAACTTGAATTCATAATGCAAGAAAAAGATGTGCCTATACAGTACCTAAGTTGTGGGCTTTCTGGTTTTCTGGGAGAAGATTTTCAAAGTTCCTTCTATATAAGTGTATGCAACACAGAGCCAATTTTGACCACAGAGCCATTTTGACCACAGGGGACATGGTTTGAATAAACTTAGCAGAGGGCCAATAGACGAGATCCACTTATCAAATTGGTCTTCTGGGTCTCCTTCCGCTTTTGCCCGCCCGGCCTAACTTAAGTCTAACAGCACCGGGTTAAGCCGAAGACGACGGAGGACGGACAGGATACTGGATGCCCGGAGACCGAGAGCCATGCCCCGGACATGCGGCTTTATAGGACCGGACCATTCTGAAACAGCCTCCGGGACAATTCTGTAAGTAAATAACATACACTCTTGTGCATTTTCTAACAGGAAGTTCGAGAGAAGGATTGAAGGTATCAGAGGCAGACGAATTTGATGCGCTGTTATTGTTCCGGATTGAAGGCGTAGATTTCAAGGTACATTGTAGTTATTTTAGTGCTTGTTATATAGGCATATACTGTAAAAGTAAGCAATCAGCCATACAATTCAGAAGAGGGCGACACTTGTATTGCAACACGCAGTAATAAGTTCAGGCAGTTCATGTAAGAGGCGAGATCAAGATTCGTCTGCATCGGTCATGAAGCCTTTACAAGGTAGAGAATAGCGGCTGAGTATAGGGGGATATCTGGCTGTAACTTACATCCATGTATTGATGTATTGAACAAGGTCTGTTTATGGAATTAGTTCTTGTTTTTGTCTGATTCTCTGTAATGTTTGTCTTGTTAGTTCACCTACCAGTGTTTCTGTTATTTCTTACCTTTAAGAAATACTTTAAATATTTATTTTAGAACTGATGAAGAATAGTAACATTTTGACATTGGAAAGGTCACCATTTAAAACCAACGGTACTAATTACATGCATGTATCATTTACACTAATAAGGTACAACATCTGAAAGATAGCGAAAACTGGACGTTACCAGAGTTCGGCAATCTTGTGGCTGACGGTTTTACACAAAGCAGTTTTAAATGGAGATACCAAAACCTTTACAAAGACGATGTGTTTTCATTCAATGGTGGGATGAACAGGGTCTTTTTAAACTCAAGAAACCTGCAAGAAAAAGTGTTCAAGTCTATCATCATGAAGGCGGCTAACAGTGTTGAGGACAGAGTCAATACACCACAATCTCGTGCAGAGTTTGATTTTTCTATACGAAAGTTTAGGATCAATCCGCCATCCATAAATATTGAAATAAAACTGGTAGAGAAACACGGTTACTATGACTACAGCAGCCACTTGCGTAATACCTTCCGTGGCGAAAGTTTGTTGCAGTCCGCAGTAGAAACTGTAATCGACGTAGACATCGTACCAGGTAAATCTAAATAAGAGTTTGCAAATTGTTTCATTATCCTTTTAATAGTGCATAATTGGTATCTAAAGATACATTGAAAATACTCATTTAGAAGACTATAATATTAGCGGGAACATGCAGTTGTTCATGTAGGTTTTGCAGATGGTCATAGTTCGAAACCGTAGCAAGATACACATATTATAAGACTTTTATTTATTGAAAAAGTAGTTAAAGTTTTATCAAAAAGGTAGTTGAAATTAAACTTTTTGTTTGTTGCATTTTAGGTTTGGAAATAGCTATGGATACAGTTCCTGATCCGACAGATTGGAACATGACAATGAAATGCCCTAAATACGCCGTTTTCAAGTGGTTTACCGACAATCAGCCAGCAGCTTCCCGCTATGATAGCCCACCTGATATATTGTGGCGCGTTTGTAGCTCAGGGTACGAGAAGCACGTGCTGGATGTGTCACGTGGTTCAAAAGAAGAATGCTACATCGTCACTGCTTTGCGGATCATGAAGCGAGAATTTCGGACACGGAAAACGATGACATTTGCACCACTACAGATATTTACAGTCCTGCGATCTTACCATCTGAAGCATATTGCATTCTACTGTATTCTCTACCTTATTATCATCAACAAAGAGAAACAAATAACCATTGTTAACAACATGAAATTATCCGGTGTTAAAGAAGCACTTGCCTATTTCCTAGATTTTCTAGAAGTTTGTCTAGAGGAACGAAGGCTGCCGCATTTCTTTCACGCCAATGATTTACTCGTTTATATGTTCCCAGATTACAAAGTCGGAGAGCGAAGCCTACGGTATGATTTATTTACGGGAAAGTCTGAAGATGCCTTGTGGCAAGCAGAACTATCTTTCAGAACACTAAAGTCTGAAATAAAAAGTCAGTATTGTAGGAACGTGTACACTTCCGGTGAATTTTCCAGGGCATTTAGAGAATTCGTGAATGCAGGAAAGTACTATACGGAGAGAGGACACTGGTGAAACAATAGAAAAAGAAGAACGTTTCGTGTTTTAGCTCACCTGACCTACTGGTCCATGGTGAGCTTTTAAGATCGATGAATGCCTGTCGTCTGCTGTCTGTCGTCCATAAGTCCGTCGTCCATAATTCCTTCAATGACTTCATGGTATATCATCAAACTTGGCAAGAAGCGTTCTGTAAGCTCAAATGATGCAGGGTTGTTGTACGATATGGAGGCCCGAGCTTAAAATGGAAACATCTTTGAACATCTTCTAATCAAAACCATAAAACTCAGAGCTTAGATATTTTGTAAACAGCATTCCCTCGTGGTCCTCTACCATTAGTATGTTCAAATCATGCCCATGAGGTCAAAATGTATATAGGTTAATCTTCTTGTCTTAAACCGCAAGCTTAGATGTTTGACTTGTAGCATTGTCAACTTGATCAAGTTTCTTCAAATTATACCTCTGTGGTCCTAGGGGTTACATACATGTACATGAATATGTAAATATTAGAAACTACTCTTGACAAAAAGACAGAGATCTAAATAATTTGTGTGTAGAAAAGCCTAGTGGTCCTGAACAAGTTTGATCAAATTGACCACGCCCTGTATGTTTTATGTTTTACATAGACTATTAACAGAAAAACTATTAAAGATAAAATGTTTGAAAGAATTGACCAAATTTTTTCAAAATTATTTCACAAATCTGGGGTCAAGGTCACTGTTTTAAAATTACAATCGCTGTTACAAAAAAAAATACAAAAACAGTTTATGGTCAAACACTTTGATCGACATATTTTGAAACTGGCTTGCGGTAGGTACATAACAATGTTTGAGTTCATATCTGGATGTTTAAATTTATGGTGTGTTGGACTTTGTGACCTTGGCGTGAAGGGTAACGGTACTCCGGTGGGCGATATAGGGCTATTGCAGTTCTCTTGTCTTAAATATAAACCTGGTGAGAAGTTTATTGTGATAGTGCATACAACTAAATTCTGACAACTGCAAAAGGGTCATTATCAGGCTGAGAGCATTAGAAGAACATATACAAGTAGGTGAGTGATTTGCCGAAGACATCGGGCCGCTTCTGCAGCCCGCTATATTTAGAACGGCATGTAAGTGAAGTAGTGAATAGTTCTTTGCACACGTTTAGAAAGTATTCAGTTTTTATTGTTTACTGAATGTGCTTAGTCTTGATGCCAGGCATCAACATTTGACTTGTCTCATGTGTTACATTTTCTTTTTCAAACAATAAATTTAAGTGTTGGTATCATCAGTTATAGTCATTGCTTTTTAGGTAAAAGCTGTAATATGCGGAACATTTTTTCTCATGTTACAAAAAAGTAGGAAGCTGTCTCTCGAAAGGAGAAAAAAATGAATTGAATTGGGAATCAAGTTAACACACTGCTCTAAAGCCCGCTGTGATACTTTTGTATCACAGTTGCCTTGTTAATTCTCGTTCTAGGAAAAAATCAAAGTCCCATTACCTCTTTGAATACTAGTACTCTTTTATAGAATAATGAATCATGTTACATATTGAGTCTAGTACTCTAAACATTGTCGACGACGTATACCTTTCTTTCATAGTTTTGACGTTTTTTTACGAAAAGGCTTAGTCAGTCTCTTTACAATATAATGCGCGTTCTTTATAGCTACATGCACTTTCAATTTAAAAGCAACATTATTAATGTTATGACAAGTAAATCCAGAAATGAACTCTTTAAATTTAAGCCAAAGTTTATGTATTTTGCATATATTTAGTAATTAGCTTACTCGTAGTATTTGGACATCATGCGAATAGTATTCAGCTAGATAGATATGTGATATATTTGCCATTTTCAGTTAGTTCCTATCAAAAATGCTTGTTAACTTCGTGCGATAGAGGATGATTTTGTGGTGGTTACTGTAGGGTTAACGCAAGTTTTTTCGTGTTATAACATCTGCAGAATCCCGAGGGATGGTTGGTGCCCGAGCCCGTGAGGGCGAGGGCACCAACATATCCCGAGGGTTTCTGCAGGTGTTATAACACGAAAAAACGTTCGTTAGCGCTATTCTAGCATAAATAGCATAAAAAAATCATAAAAATAAAAATGAAACGCTGTTACTGGTACGACGTTCAATAATGCGCGGGACAACGTCCGTGTTGTTTACGTCATATTTATGACGTCGCCAGCGGTTTTTAAGCCCGGCACTGTTGACACCGTATATGATGTAAGACTTGGGAGAGGTCCATTGTTTACAATGGCCCTGTACTGCGCATAAATGAAAACGGGTTATAACGGCACGTGAATCTCCCCGTTAACACACGTTTTTTCTCCTGTTAAAACACCGGCAAAATGGGCAAAAACAGCACATTTTATGCTAGAATGTTGAATAAACTTAATTTCATTGTAATTTAAAATGTGTGTGTTATAAACCTACTTATGAATGTGATATTTGATACCAACTTAATAATGTGTATCAATTTATTATTGATTTATTTGAAATACATATCTTTTTACATACATGACTCTCTATGGCATGTCAACAATATCAAGGCCCTAATACGAGAAAAGCACTTTTCCCTTTTTCTCTTCCTTTGTTTTTGGTGTGCATTTCATTGCCTATTACATATTTTAAAACATGTGTGTATCGTTATAATCTGCATATCATTGCGTAATGTCATATGTCTTTCATACATCATGGTGTTGTCATGCATTGCTTATACACTTTTCCTAATAAAATCTATGTATCTATGTAATAACACTCAATTTTGCCGATATGTTTTTTTTT
The DNA here is from genome assembly GCA_022818135.1 of Saxidomus purpurata. Classification (NCBI taxonomy): domain Eukaryota; kingdom Metazoa; phylum Mollusca; class Bivalvia; order Venerida; family Veneridae; genus Saxidomus; species Saxidomus purpurata. Next base: position 8,227,744 of record JAFMSR010000016.1, read on the forward strand.
GTGTTATATAAGAGCTTCAATGTAATACGGAAAAAGAAAATCAACGCACTAATAGTTTAAAAATCATTATCGGCATGTTTCCGGCGTATTTGGTCATGTATTTTTAGAGTTTTATCGTTGGTGCCGGATAATCCATATGACCAACGCCATTATGAAATAGTTATATTAGGTTATGAAGAATAGTGCAAGATACACAAGGCGTCCCGTGCTGGACAGAGACACCCTCTGGTTCTTTAACATGCCCGCAGTACAGCACCGATACATCGGACCTCGGTTTTAGGTCTCATCCGAAAGACCATTAAGTATGTCCGTGGAAGAGCAGGGGGTCAAACCTGCGATCACTGGATTTTAGTCCAGCGCGTTAACCATAAGACTACCGGATATACCGGGTCATAACGATAGACCAATCGCAATGCATAAAGTGTATGAGTAATTAGTACAGTGTATAAACTGTCATACGAGAAAACGCGGCACTATATATATAATAAAACTTAAAATATTTTGTGACGTTAAAGAAAACTCAATCATTAAAGAAAAGTCCTACTTGTAAGTTCTCATTTTCAACGAGCACATCGTGCAGTAAAAAGAAGATCTTACAAGAAAGTCTGGACTTTAAACAGTAATTAATTTGAACGCCGACAAAAACGTCACTATTGTACTGACGTGTGTTAACGTCGATTAACGTCATATAAAAGACGTACAAGTCATAGCAACATAAGAGAGGCGCGATATTCAGTACAACATATAGAGGATAATTGTTGGTTTCGGTGTAAGATCATGTTATAATTTCACCGAGTGAGCACCAAAAGTGATATTTTCACGAGTGGCGCAGCCACGAGTGAAAATAACAACTTTTGGTGTTCACGAGTGAAATTAACGTGATATTACACCGATACCAACAATTTTTCTGTTTATTTTATGGTTAAAACTCTACTTTTATTGAGTTTGTTTCTACAAAATATCGAAAATCGCGGGAAACGTCACCAGAAACATAGCGCAAATGACGTCATTTAAACGACGTCATCGTCGCATGGTTTCCAGCATTAATTACGCTCGGTATACTTTTTGACGTAAATCCGGGTTAAAGATTGCAAAACAGTGAAAAATAAAAATGGTAATCCACTGTTTCAAAACTGTGGATTATCACTTTTATTTCACTGAGAAAACTCTATAATTCACTGAAAAACATAAAATAAAGTATTTTATTTATCAAACTTTGAAATTCATTTTAATCTAAATTTATATGTAGTATTTATCGTGATGTTGGTTTACTGTAGGCCAATACTCTAGAGGGCGCCATTCTGTAAGAATCCCGATATGCTCTGAGTTACATTTATGTGAATTTTTTAATACAAAGCCGGTTTCCATTTCAAAATCCTAGCCGATTACCAGCAACCACCTCTGTGAATCCTTGGCGGGTCAAGGCCTGAGTCATGGTACACCGGCATTACCTGGCTTTTCTCATTGCGGGCGATTTTTACCGGGGCATGTGACTAACGATAGACCAATCATAATGCATAAAGAATGTGTGTTATACAAAAAATATCATTGCAAAACAAGTCCTTACATTTTAGATTAATAGCTCTGGAGACACATTCCAGATGGAATCAACCTCGAATAGCGAGAGGCAATTTGGAATTATGTGTGTATTGCTTCACAGCCTAAGGGCACTACCGGCATGGCTATGGTAGGGATCGAACCTGGAACTCTTCTATGCTGAAGCGAACGCGCTACCACTGAGCCACGGTGGCTGCATGAATGATTAATCATATTAGTACAAACTTTCATACGACAAAACGCGGCTCTAAACTTAAAATGTTTCGTGACTCTTAAGAAAACTTAATCCTTAAAGAAAAGTCCTGCTTGTAAGTTTTCATTCTCAAAAAGCACATTTTGTAGTAAAAAGAAGATCTAACAAGAAAGTCTGGATTTTAAACAATGATTAATTTGAACGCCGACAAAGATGTCACTATTGTACTGACTTGTTAACGACGTTTTACGTCATATTAAACTTGACGTAAAACGTCATTAAACAACTTAAATATGACGTAAAACGTCGTTAACACGTCAGTACAAACGTCGGACGTACAAGTCATAGCAACATAAGAGAAGCGAGATATTCAGTACAGCAAATGTTTTATAACGGCGATCAGTGACAAAATAGCATGGAAACAAAGAGACCAGTGGTATAAACCAAATCTAATTTACAACATTCAATGTAGTGAGTACTTGTATTCTATTTATTTAAGTTTGATATTCATTTTAATGCTTATTTAGAAGTAGCCTTTCTTCTAAATACATTGATTTACTGTAAGTCAATACTTTTGTATGAATCCCGACATGCCTATGGGCCTACTATTCCACGCCGTCGACAAATCAAGGAATTTCACGGAAATCTGATAAAATTTGTAATTTGTTTTTCCGTACCCATCCGTGATTTATAATACTTTCCCTTAAATGATCCGTGTTTTTGTGACATGATTTGATGAAAATGATCCGTGATTTGTAGCATTTTTCCGTAAATAATCCGTGTTTATAGATTTCCGTAATCCGTGATTTCCGTAATTTAATTGTTACCTCCGCTATTCCATTCATGTGAAGTTTTGATGACAAAACCGATTTCCATTTCAAAATCTTACCCGTACTTCGGTGAATCCTTGGAGGATCAAGACCTATGAGTAATGGTACATGAGCGTTACCTGACTTTTCTTATATAGATGTGTCCAATTTCCATGCAATATTTATAATACAGGACAACCTAAGAAGCCAGATCCCCCAAATATGGTTGTAGAAACGGTTCAATTTAACCCAAGCGTGTGTTCTTGCGGGAAGCATGATTGTGGACCGAGATGCAGGTTGGAGAGAAGGGTCGAATAAAGGAATGTCTCGTACCAAGATGAAAATGAAACAAAGCGCTGAATGGACAGAACGAGAAGCGAGTGTGAGTATGAATAAAGAGGATACTACCGAAATCAATGGTGTTGAAGATGGTCAGAACAAAAGTGTCACCGAAGAAGATAACAGTACTAATAAGAATATAATTCACAAGGATGACAAGCTGAAGATTAAGATAGAAAAGTTAGCGTAAATGGCAGTTGTGGCAGTAATATTGGTAGCAATCTCCATACCCCGTTATCTAAGTGCCAAACAGGTTAACAAGACAAATGATCCCCCGTAGTCACTGCAAAACCCATGCAAACTTCTTTAAATACTGTTTTTCTCCAATACCACAGTCATGTGGAATAGGTTACCCTCGCATATCGTTGTTTTTAAACCTATTCTTTTAGTGTTTTTTAACATAAGAACAGACTGGCAGGCAGGCAGGTAGGCATACAATAAGACTGACAGAAAGACAATCAGACAATTAAACGGACAATAAGACAGACAATAAGACAGACGGACATTAAGACAGACAGCAAGACAGACAGACAATAAGACAGACAGACAAAAAAAACAGACAAACAGACAATAAGATAGACACCATGACTGAGAGACAATATAACAGAGAGTCAACAAGAAACGCGGTAGTGCCGCTAAAGCAGGTTTAAACGGCGCCTGTAGAAACCTTGACACCCCGTCACCCCCTAGAATGTTTTTCGCTTAAAACAATTTAAAAAATGACCTGAAAATTATTGATTTTGCATAAAACAATCTATAAACTAAAACAAAAATTAAATCTATTTTAGTAACAGTGACCTTGACCCTAGTGACCCCGAATGCAAAATCAAGCTTCCTCTTCACGCAAGCTACCTTCACACTAAGTTTCATTACAATTGGTCGCTCCTAACTTGAGTTATTGGGCGGAAACCATTTTTCTATTTTTAGTAACAGTGCCCTTGACCTTGACCCTAGTGACCCCAAATGCAATTCAACGCTTTGTCTCCACGCAAGTTTCGCATAGTTTCGTTGCCATTAATTACTCTTCATTTGAGTTATTGAGCGGAAACCTTTTTTTCTATTTTTAACAGTGCTCTTGACTTTGACCCTAGTAACCTCCAATACAATCCAAAGCTTTGTCGCTATGCAAGCTACCTACACATCAAGTTTCATTGCAATTGGTCACTCCTTACTAAATTTATTGTGCCAAAATCAATTTTTGACGCCTGCAAAACAATAAGATAGACAATATGACAGAGAGACAATATGACAAAGAGTCAATAAAACAGACAAGATAAAAAGACAAACAAACAGACAGTCAGACAAACATACAATAAGACAGACTGACAATAAGATAGACAGAAAATAAGACAGACAAGTAAACAAGACTTTAAGGCAGATAAAAGACAGTTAGACAATAAGGCAATGAGACAGAAAGAAAATAAAACAAACAGACAATAAAACAGACAATAAAACAAACAGACAGGAAAAAAACCAGACTGACATACAATTAGACAGACAGATAATAAGACAGTAAAACAATAAGACAGACAGAAAATAAAACGTACAGAAAATAGAACAAACAATTAAACAAACAGATAGACACACAAACAGACTGACATACAATAAGACAGACAATAAAAGAGACAGATAATAAGACAGACAATAAGATAAGACTATTCAACATACAATAATACGAACAGACAGACAGACAAAAAAACAGACATATATAGGCAATAGAAATGACAATAAGACAGACTATAAGGCAGATAGATAATAAGACAGTTAGACAATAAGACTGATATACAATAAAACACAGACAAACAGACAATAAGACAGACAATAAGACAGACAATAAGACAGACAGACAATAAGACAGACAATAAGACAGACAGACAATAAGACAGACAATAAGACACACAGACAATAAGACAGACAATAAGACACACAGACAATAAGACAGACAGACAATTGATAAGACAGACAAACAGACAATAAGACAGTCAATAAGACAGACAGATAATAAATCAGGAAGACAAAAAGACAGACATACAATGAAGCAGACTATACCAAGGACAGACAATAACACAAACAATAAGACAGACGGACATAAAGACAAACAAAAGTAGAACAGGTAATAAGACAAACAGACAGCCACACAAACAGACATATAGACAAACAGATATACACATAAAAAGACAGACAAAAATATAAGACTTTAACATAGACAATAAGACAGACCGACAATAAGAGAAACAGACAATAAAACAGTAAGATAGACATTCAATAAGACAGACAAACAATAAAACAGACAGATAATAAGACAAAATTACAATGAACAAACAGACAGACAGTAAAACAGAAAAAAGACGGACATACATATAGACAAACAATAATACAATAAAACAGACAGACGGACAACAAGAACAACATAAAACAATAAGACAGACACACAAACAGTAAGTTAGACAATAAGACAGACAGACTATAACACAGACAGACAATAAGACAGACAATTAGACAGACAGACAATTAGTTCGACAGTAAATAAGACAGACGGACATTAACACAGACAGACATAGTATAGACAAAAAGACAGATGGACATTAGGACAGACAGACAATAAGACAGACATACGAAAAACATACAGACAATAAGAGAAACAGACAACAAAATGATAAGGCAGACAATTAGACAATAAGAAAGACATACAGACAAAAATACAATAAACAGACAAACTATAGTTAAGAAAAAAGCAAGAATATAAGACAGACAAAAAGACAAACAGACAATAAACATAATAAGATTGTTAAGACAATCATTAAATAGACACCAATAAAACAGACAGACAATAAGACAGACAGAGAATAAGACAAAAATACAATGGACAGACAGATAGGATAGAAAAAATAAGACTGTAAGACAGTTAGACAATAAGAGAAAAAAAACATACAATACCACAGATAGACAATAAACAGACAGACAATAAGATAAACATAAAACAATAAGACAGACACACAGACAGTAAGACTGACAGACAATATGACAGACAAACAGAAAATAAGACAGACATAATAACATGCATACAAACAGAATATGAGACAGACAATAAGACAGACAGACAATAACACAGAAAAAAGACAGACATACATATATACAAACAAGTATACAATAACAGACAGACTGACGGACAGACGTCCCTGCGTAGGCATTTTTATGAAGGACGGATGGACAATGAAACAATAGGGCAGTTAAGAAAGACAGACAATAAGACAGACAGACTATAACACAGACAGACAATAAGACAGACAGATAGTAAGACAGACTAACAATAAGACAGACGGACATTAACACAGACAATAAGACAGACGGATAATAAAACAGACAGAAAATAAGACAGACATACAATAAAACAGACAATGAAATAAAAAGAAAGACAATAAGAAAGACAATAAGACAATGGGAAAGGCAGACCGACAAAAAGACAAACTATAATGTAGACATAAAAAAACAAGAATATAAGACAGACAAAAAGAGGAACAGACAAGAAACAATAAAGACATCAATAGAACAGACAGAAAATAAGACAGACAGAGAATAAGACAAAAATACAATGGACATACAGACAGACTAAAGGACACAAAATATGACTATTAGAAAGTTAGACAATAAAAGAAACATACAATACGACAGATAGACAATAAACAGCAGACAATTCGACAAACATAAAACAATAAGACAGACACACAGACAGTTAGATAGACAGACATTAAGACAGACATAATGACATACATAGAAACAGAATATAAGACAGACAATAAGACAGACAGACAATGACTCTGAAAAAACAGACGAACAGATAGATTTACAATTATACAGAAAGACAGACAGAAGGGCGGACGGACGGACAATAATACATACTGACAATAAGACAGACAATAAGGCAGACATGTTATAAGACAGACAGACAATAAGACAGGCAATTAGACAGACAAACAATAGGACAGACAATAAGACAGACGGACAAGTTAACAGGCATACAAAAAGACAGACACACAATAAGACAGACAATAAAATAATAAAGAATATTACAGAGACAGACTATAACACAGACAGACAATAACACAGACAGACTTTAACACAAACAGACAATAACACAGACAGACAATAACACAGACAGACAATAACACAGAAAGACTATTACAAAGACAGACAATATCACAGACAGACTAAAACACAGAAAGACTTACACAGACAGACTATAACACAGACAGACTATAACACAGGCAGACTATAACACTGACAGAATATAACACAGACAGACAATAACACAGACAGACTTTACACAGAAGGACAATTACACAGACAGACTATAACACAGACAGACTATTACACAGACAGACTACACACAGACAGACAATAACACAGACGGACTATAATACAGGCGACTTTAACACAGACAGACTTTAACACAGACAGACTATAACACAGACAGACTATAACACAGACAGACTATAAAACAGACAGACAATAACACAACGAGACTAAAACACAAACAGACTATAACACAGACAGACTATAACACAGACTTTAACATAGACAGACAAGAAAACACACAGACAATTAGGCAGACGGACATTTAGAGAAACAAATCATAAGAACGACGGTATTAAGAAAAACAGATAATAAGACAGACGGACATAAAGACAGACAGATAATTAAGCAGAATATTAGACATACAATAAAACAGAGAATAAGTCACACAATAAGACTGACATAAAGATAAACAGACAATAAGACAGAAAAACTATAACACAGACATACTATACGACAGATAGACAAACATACACATACAATAAGACAGACAGGCAATAACACAGTCATATTATAACACAGACAGACTATAACACAGACAGACAATAACACAGACAGACTATAACACAGACAGACAATAATGCAGACAGATTATTAAACAGACAGACTGTAACACAGATAAACAAAAAATACACAGACAATAAGACAGACAGGATATAACACAGTCATACTATAACACAGACAGACAATTACACAGACAGACAAGAACACAGACATAATATAACACAGACAGACTATAACAAAGACAGACAATAACATAGACAGACTATAAAACAGACAGACAATAACACAGACAGACAAGAACACAGACAGACTATAACAAAGATAGAATATAACACAGACACACAATAAAACAGACAGACAATTACACAGACAGACATAAACACAGACAGACTATTACAAAGACAGACTATAACACAGACAGACTATTACACAGACAGAATATAACACAGACAGACTATTACACAGACAGACTATAACAAAGATAGACAATAACACAGACAGACTTTAACATAGACAGACTAGAACACAGGCAGACAATAACACAGACATACTATAACACAGATTACATAAACCTTTCCCTTTACACTAATATTTTCCTTGATATGACATTAAAATTTATTACAGACAGACAAGAACACAGACAGAATATAACACAGACAGGCAATAACACAGACAGACTATAACACAGACAGACTAAAACACAGACAGACAAGAACACAGACAGAATATAACAAAGATAGAATATAACAAAGATAGACAATAACACAGACACACAATAACACAGACAGACAATTACACAGACAGACATAAACACAGACAGACTATTACAAAGACAGACTATAACACAGACAGACTATTACACAGACATAATATAACACAGACAGACTATTACACAGACAGACTATAACAAAGATAGACAATAACACAGACAGACTATAACAAAGACAGACTATAACACAGACAGACTATAACAAAGACAGACTATTACACAGACATAATATAACACAGACAGACTATTACACAGACAGACTATAACAAAGATAGACAATAACACAGACAGACTATAACAAAGATAGACTATAACACAGACAGACTATAACACAGACAGACTATTACACAGACACAATATAACACAGACAGACTATAACACAGACAAACTATAACAAAGATAGACAATAACACAGACAGACTATAACAAAGATAGACAATAACACAGACAGACTATTACAAAGACAGACTATAACACAGACAGACTATTACACAGACATAATATAACACAGACAGACTATTACACAGACAGACTATAACAAAGATAGACAATAACACAGACAGACAATAACACAGATAGACTATAACACAGACAGACTTTAACATAGACTAGAACACAGACAGACAATAACACAGACATACTATAACACAGATTACATAAACCTTTCCCTTTACACTTCAATATTTTCCTTGATATGACATTAAAATTTATTTATATGTCTTTGCAACAGTTTATTTTATAACAATTTAACTAATCATCTTCTTTGACAGACAGACAATTACACAGATGGACTATAATACAAACAGATTTTAACACAGACAGCTATGATACAGACAGACTTTAACACAGACAGACTATAACACAAACAGACAATAACACAACAAGACTTAAACACAGACAGACTACAACACAGACAGACTTTAACACAGACTTTAACATAGACAGACAATAAAACACTCAGACAATTAGGCAGATGGACATTTAGAAGAACAAATAATGAGAAAGACGGACATTTAGACAGACAGATAATAAGAAAGACGGGTATTAAGACAGACAGATGATAAGACATACGGACATAAAACAAACATACAATTAAACAGAATATACCACAGACTATAACACAGACAATAACATAACAAGACTATAACACAGACAGACTACAACACAGATTTTAACACAGACAGACAATAAAATACACAGACAATTAGACAGACGGACATTAAGACAGAAAGACAATTTGACAGACAGACAATAACACAGACACATTATAACACAGACAGACTTTAAAACAGACAGACAATAAAACAGACAAATTATAACACGGACAGACTGTAACACAGGCAGACTATAAGACAGACAATAACACAGACAGACTATTAGACAGACAGACAAGAACACAGACAGAATATAACACAGACAGACTATTACACAGACAGACAATAACACAGACAGACTATAACACAGACAGACTATAACACAGACAGACTAAAACACAGACAGACTTTAACACAGACAGACTATAACACAGACAGACAATTACACAGACTGACTATAACACGGACAGACTATAATACGGACAGACTATAACACGGACAGACTTTAACACAGACAGACTAAAAAACAGACAGACTATAACACAGACAGACTATAACACAGACAGACTACAACACAGACAGACTAAAACACAGACAGACTATAACACAGACATAATTTAACACGGACAGAAGATAACATAGACAGACTATAACATGGACAGACTATAACACGGACAGACTATAACACAGACAGACTATAACACAAACAGACTTTAACACAGACACACTTTAACACAGACAGACTATAACACAGACAGACTATAACACAGACAGTTAATCACACAGACAGACTATAACACAGACAGACTATAACACAGAAAGACTATAACACAGACAGACAATAACACAGACTATAATACAGACAGACTATACAATAAACAGACTGACTATAACACAGACAGACTATAACACAGACAGACTATAACACAGACAGACTATAACACAGAAAGACTATAACAGAGACAGACAATAACACAGACTATAATACAGACAGACTATACAATAAACAGACTGACTATAACACAGACAGACTATAACACAGACAGACAATAACACAGACAGACTTTAACACAGACAGACTTTAATACAGACATACTACAACAAAGACAGACAATAACACAGACAGACTTTAACACAGACAATAACATAGACAAACTATAACACAGACAGACTATAACACAGATAGACTATAACACAGACAGACTATAACACAGATTGTAACACAGGCAGACTTTAACACAGACAGACTATTACATAGACAGACTATAACATAGACAGACTATAACATGGACAGACTATAACACGGACAGACTATAACACAGACAGACTATAACACAGACACACTTTAACACAGACACACTTTAACACAGACAGACTATAACACAAACAGACTATAACACAGACAGATTATTACAAAGACAGACAATAACACAGACAGACTTTAATACAGACATACTATAACAAAGACAGACAATAACACAGACAGACGTTAACACAGAAAATAACACAGACAAACTATAACACAGACAGACTATAACACAGATAGACTATATCACAGACAGATTATAACACAGATTGTAACACAGGCAGACTTTAACACAGACAGACTATTACATAGACAGACTATAACACAGACAAACTATAACACAGACAGACTTTAACACAGACTTTAACATAGACAGACAATAAAACACACAGACAATTAGGCAGATGGACATTTAGAGGAACAAATAATGAGAAAGACGGACATTTAGACAGACAGATAATAAGAAAGACGGGTATTAAGACAGACAGATGATAAGACATACGGACATAAAACAAACATACAATTAAACAGAATATACCACAGACTATAAAACAGACAATAACAAAACAAGACTATAACACAGACAGACTACAACACAGATTTTAACACAGACAGACAATAAAATACACAGACAATTAGACAGACGGACATTAAGACAGAAAGACAATTTGACAGACAGACTATAACACAGACACATTATAACACAGACAGACTTTAAACAGACAGACAATAAAACAGACAGAATATAACACAGACAGATTATTACACAGACAGACAATAACACAGACAGACTATAACACAGACAGACTATAACACAGACAGACTAAAACACAGACAGACTATAACACAGACGGACTATAACACAGACAGACAATTACACAGACTGACTATAACACGGACAGACTATAACACGGACAGACTATAACACGGACAGACTTTAACACAGACAGACTAAAACACAGACAGACTATAACACAGACAGACAATAACACAGACAGACTACAACACAGACAGACTATAACACAGACAGTTAATCACACAGACAGACTATAACACAGAGAGACTATAACACAGAAAGACTATAACAGAGACAGACAATAACACAGACTATCATACAGACAGACTATACAATAAACAGACTGACTATAACACAGACAGACTATAACACAGACAGACTATAACACAGAAAGACTATAACAAAGACAGACAATAACACAGACTATAATACAGACAGACTATACAATAAACAGACTGACTATAACACAAACAGACTATAACACAGACAGACAATAACACAGACTTTAACACAGACAGACTTTAATACAGACATACTATAACAAAGACAGACAATAACACAGACAGACTATAACACAGATTGTAACACAGGCAGACTTTAACACAGACAGACTATTACATAGACAGATTATAACATAGACAGACTATAACATGGACAGACTATAACACGGACAGACTATAACACAGACAGACTATAACACAGACACACTTTAACACAGACACACTTTAACACAGACAGACTATAACACAGAATAACACAGACAGACTATAACACAGACAGTTAATCACACAGACATACTATAACACAGACAGACTGTAACACAGAAAGACTATAACAGAGACAGACAATAACACAGACTATAATACAGACAGACTATACAATAAACAGACTGACTATAGCACAGACAGACTATAACACAGACAGACTATAAAACAGACAGACTATTACACAGACAGACAATAACACAGACGGACTTTAACACAGACAGACTTTAATACAGACATACTATAACAAAGACAGACAATAACACAGACAGACTTTAACACAGACAATAACACAGACAAACTATAACACAGACAGACTATAACACAGACAAACTATAACACAGACAGACTATAACACAGATTGTAACACAGGCAGACTTTAACACAGACACACTAAAACATAGACAGACTATAACAAAGATTGACAATAACACAAACAGACTATAAGACAGACAGACAAGAACACAGACAGAATATAACACAGACAGGCAATAACACAGACAGACTATAACAGACAGACTGAAACACAGACAGACCAGAACACAGACAGAATATAACAAAGATAGAATATAACAAAGATAAACAAAAACACAGACACACAATAACACAGACAGACAATTACACAGACAGACATAAACACAGACAGACTATTACAAAGACAGACTATAACATAGACAGACTATTACACAGACATAATATAACACAGACAGACTATTACACAGACAGACTATAACAAAGATAGACAATAACACAGACAGACTATAACAAAGATAGACTATAACACAGACAGACTATAACAAAGACAGACTATTACACAGACATAATTTAACACAGACAGACTATTACACGGACTATAACAAAGATAGACAATAACACAGACAGACTATAACAAAGATAGGCAATAACACAGACAGACTATAACAAAGATAGACTATAACACAGACAGACTATAACAAAGACAGACTATTACACAGACATAATTTAACACAAACAGACTATAACAAAGATAGACAATAACACAGACAGACTATAACAAAGATAGACAATAACACAGACAGACTATTACAAAGACAGACTATAACACAGACAGACTATTACACAGACATAATATAACACAGACAGACTATCACACAGACAGACTATAACAAAGATAGACAATAACACAGACAGACAATAACACAGATAGACTATAACACAGACAGACTTTAACATAGACAGACTAGAACACAGACAGAAAATAACACAGACATACTAATACACAGATTACATAAACCTTTCCCTTTACACTTCAATATTTTCCTTGATATGACATTAAAATTTATTTATATGTCTTTCCAACAGTTTATTTTATAACAATTTAACTAATCATCTTCTTTGACAGACAGACAATTACACAGATGGACTATAATACAAACAGATTTTAACACAGACAGCTATGATACAAACAGACTTTAACACAGACAGACTATAACACAGACAGACAATAACACAGACAGACAATAACACAACAAGACTAAAACACAGAGATACTACAACACAGACAGACTTTAACACAGACTTTAACATAGACAGACAATAAAACACACAGACAATTAGGCAGATGGACATTTAGAGGAACAAATTATAAGAAAGAGGGACATTTAGACAGACAGATAATAAGAAAGACGGGTATTAAGACAGACAGATGATAAGACATACGGACATAAAACAAACATACAATTAAACAGAATATACCACAGACAATAAAACAGACAATAACATAACAAGACTATAACACAGACAGACTACAACACAGATTTTAACACAGACAGACAATAAAATACACAGACAATTAGACAGACGGACATTAAGACAGAGAGACAATTTGACAGACAGACAATAACACAGACATATTATAACACAGACAGACTTTTAAACAGACAGACAATAAAACAGACAGATTATAACACGGACAGACTATAACACAGACAGACTATAACACAGACAAACTTTAACACAGACAGACTATAACACAGACATATAATTACACACACAGACTATAACACGGACAGACTATAACACGGACAGATTTTAACACAGACAGACTATAACACGGACAGACTATAACATAGACAGACTAAAACACAGACAGACTATAACACAGACAGACTATAACACAGACAGACTAAAACACAGACAGACTTTAACACAAACATAATTTAAGACGGACAGACTATAACACAGACAGACTATAACACAGACAGACTATAACACGTACAGACTATAACACAGACAGACTATAACACAGACAGACTTTAACACAGACAGACTTTAACACAGACAGACTTTAACACAGACTATAACACAGACAGACTATAACACCGACAGTTAATCACACAGACAGACTATAACACAGACAGACTATAACACAGAAAGACTTTAACACAGACAGACTATAACAGAGACAGACAATAACACAGACTATAATACAGACAAACTATACAATAAACAGACTGACTATAACACAGACAGACTATAACACAGACAGACTATAACACGGACAGACTATAACACAGACAGACTATAACACAGACAGACAATAACACGGACAGACTTTAACACAGACAGACTTTAATACAGACATACTATAACAAAGACAGACAATAACACAGACAGACTTTAACACAGACAATAACACAGACAAACTATAACACAGACAGACTATAACACAGACAGACAATAACACAGACAGACTTTAAAACAGACAGACAATAAAACAGACAGATTATAACACGGACAGACTGTAACACAGGCAGACTATAAGACAGACAGACAATAACACAGACACACTATTAGACAGACAGACAAGAACACAGACAGAATAAAACACAAACAGACTATAACACAGACAGACAATAACACAGACAGACTATAACACAGACATACCATAACACAGACAGACTATAACAAAGACAAACTATAACACAGACAGACTACAACACAGACAGACTACAACACAGACAAACTATAACACAGACAAACTATAACACGGACAGACTATAACACGGACAAACTATAACACAAACAGAGTATAACACGGACAGACTATAACACAGACAGACTAAAACACTGACAGACTACAACACAGACAGACTACAACACAGACAGACTATAACACAGACAAACTACAACACAGACAGACTACAACACAGACATACTATAACACAGACAGACTATAACACAGACAGACAATAACACAGACATACTATAACACAATTAGACTATAACACAGACAGACTATAACACAGATTGTAACACAGGCAGACTATAACACGGACAGACTATAACACAGACTGACTAAAACACAGACAGACTACAACACAGACTACAACACAGACAGACTATAACACAGACAAACTACAACACAGACAGACTACAACACAGACATACTATAACACAGACATACTATAACACAGACAGACAATAACACAGACATACTATAACACAGATAGACTATAACACAGACAGACTATAACACAGATTGTAACAGAGGCAGACTTTACCACAGACAGACTATTACACAGACAGACTATAACACAGACAAACTATAACACAGACAGACTATAACACAGATTGTAACACAGGCAGACTTTAACACAGACACACTAAAACACAGACAGACTATAACAAAGATTGACAATAACACAAACAGACTATAAGACAGACAGTCAAGAACACAGACAGAATATAACACAGACAGACTATAACACAGACAGACAATAACACAGACATACTATAACACAGATTTTACCAGATAGACTGTACAATAAAATACACAGAAAATGAGACAGACGGACAATAACACAGACAGACAATAAGACAGACAAACTATAACACAGACAGACTAATTTAGACAGACAATAAATACACAGACAATAACACAGACAAACTACAACACAGACAGACAATAAATACAAATGTACACAGACAATAAGACAGACAGGCATTAAGACAGACAGACAATTAGACAGACAATTAGCGGACAATTAGCGGACAATTAGACAGATTGACATAAACACAGTCAGACGATAAGACAGACATACTATAACACAGACAGATTATAAAACACACAGAAAATAAGACAGACAGACATTTACACAAACAATAAGACAAATAATAAGACAGACAGACATTAAGACAGACATGCAAAAATACAGACTGACTTGAACACAGAGAGACAATAAAACACACAGACAATAAGACAGACGGACATCTAGACAGACAGATAAGACCGACGGGTATTTAGACAGAGAGATGATAAGACAGACGAACATTTAGACAGACAGATAATAAGACAGACGGACATTAACATAGACAGACAATAAGACAGACGGACATTAACACAGACAAACAATAAGACAAATGGACATTAAGACAGACATACAATAATACAGACAGACTATAATACACACAGACAATAAAACAGACGGACATTTAGACAGACAGATAATAAGACAGACGGACATCAAGACAGACAGACAACAAAACAGAATATAAGACAGACAATTAAACAGTGAATAAGTCACACAATAAGACAGACATATAGATAGACAGACAATAAGACAGTAAGACAGACAGATCGAAAGACAGATAATGAGACAGATCCTCAGGCAACTGTCTGTTTGTCTTATTCTCTGTCGGTCTGTCTTGCTGTCTAATTGTCTGTCTGTCTAAATGTGTCTTAATCTACAGGCAGACAACACGAAAGACAGACAATCATACAGACGATAAGACTATTAGACAGACAGTATTAACAGACAGACAGTTAGACAGCAAGACAGACAATTACACAGCAAGACAGTAAAACAGCAAGATAGACAGAGAATAAGACAGGCAGACAAACAGACAGACGAACAGAGAGTTAGACAGACAGACAATAAGAAAAAAAGAAAGTAAGACAGTAAAACAGACAGACAATAAGACAGACAGTTATGAAAATTACTGTAGTGTTGGTAGTAATGGTTGCATGAAGATGGAAAGTAACAGGGAAATTGGCAAAGCCTGATGCTGTTATTATAATTGTGAGGAGTTTAAGACAGATGTTGATAGTAAAGGTTGTATAGATATTTGTAGTGGTAAAAAGAGCAATGAACTACAAAGAGATAACATCAGGAACAGAAAAGATGGTAGTTGTAATGGTGACGAGGTAGAGAGAAATGGCGACCAGGAAATTGTAGGTTGTAAAAGTGACAACGGTGGTAATGGATTGAAGACAATTGACAATAGGTACAGTAATGATGATGATGTTCATAGTGACAGTGGTGTTATTGATGGTATTGAGAATAGTGTTGGCGAGTCCGATGTTACTAATGATGGCATGGATGAAAGTGTCACTGCACACAACGTTTGTCATATTGTCGGTGTTTGTCGTTCAGTCACGAAAACGTTCCAGTACGGGAGGAAGAAAGGAATGATTATGATAGTGAAATAATGTCCCCCGCATTTGGAATCTTGTGGATATGTTGCAACAGTGAGATTCATGGCCCGGTAAGTTTTCTTCGTATTGTCCCCAAGTATGTATATCTATCATTTCCACAGCTTCATGACTAGGGCATTTGCCACTGGTATGGTTGGTCTCGGGTTCGAATCCAAGCCGATGCACCGCAAGTGTATACATGAGAAGAGACATTTTTGCCACACATGCTTCAGTCTACAAAGTTGTAAATGGGTAGCAGTGATAAAAATAACTACTTCTCTCACTGGCATGACATCTGGAATAATTGGTGTTCGTGAATGGATTCAATAAACTGAGAACGCTTTGTTCGTAACTGAACTCAACACGCGTAGACTATTTTTGATACGAAAACGAATGCTGGAAATTTAAATGTTTTGAAATTAAGTGTAGGTGATGATTCAACATCTTAGAAACAACAGTAATTATACATTTTGTTGATAAAACGTGATTTTTGCCGTTATTTTCTTTTCAGGTTCACAGTTCATGTTGTCCAAGCAATCCGTGATTAATAAAGAAGATACCGTGATATTTCATTCACAGTTTTAGAAAATAAATATGATATACCTAAAACAATACTTTTTAATCATGTAGTTTTTTTAAATGTTTTGACTCTGGAATAACATGTATATGACCCATTAAACTTTGCCCAGTTAGACAGCTTAAATAATGTGTTTGGCAAATGTTGACGGTACTAGTAGAATGGAGTAAGAAAGGATGGAA
Source organism: Saxidomus purpurata (assembly GCA_022818135.1). Lineage (NCBI taxonomy): Eukaryota > Metazoa > Mollusca > Bivalvia > Venerida > Veneridae > Saxidomus > Saxidomus purpurata. The sequence goes on from JAFMSR010000016.1 coordinate 8,246,442, forward strand.
AATGATGACCCCTGGGCGCGGCCAATTTGACTCCAGGGACATAATTTAAACAATCTTGACAGATAACTAAGTGAAGCTACAGATGGTATATTAAGGAGCGTCTCACAGTATTTGACAAGAAAGGTTTTTAAGTTGTTTATGGACGTCCACATGAAACAAGTGATCTCTAGGTCATGGCCAGTTTTTTACCTCAGTGGCATTAATTTGAACAATCTTAGTAGAGGACCACTATGCAGTGCAACATTGCACCACATAGTTTTAAACTTTTTTTCCCTTAAAGCCTACATAAAGTAAGTGAACCCTGGGGCTACGACAGTTTTAAACAAGAGCTGTCAGTAGGACAGCGTGCTCGACTTTTTTAGTGCTTGCCAATAAAACAAAACTTTGACAGTTAAGGGCACACAAGACTTTAACTAGGAATTTCTAAGTACAAATCAAGAACATTTTTCACAGAGTTATCTTCTTTTGCTTACAGATAGGTCTTACGATGGTACATAAGTACTCCAACTTTCAAAGTAATATCTCAAATGGTTAAGTTAACAAGTGGACAAGAATGAAAATTTTAACTGAGTTTCTAAGTCAAAAAGGGCCATAATTCAAATAAAATCCTTGACAGAATTACCTTCTCCTGCCCATGTTTGGGAATCATGATGGTAAACAAGTATTCCAACTTTCAAATTAATATCTCAAACAGTTCAGTCAAAAAGTGGACTGGTACGAAAAACTTAACCAAGATTCTAAGTCGATAAAAGGCCTTAATTTTTAAAACAAATCCCTGACAGAGTTACCTTCTCTTGCGTACAGATGGGGGTAATGATGTGAAATAGCATTAAAAGTTTCAAAGCAATATCTCAAAGGGTTAAGGCAATAAGTGGATTTTACCCATATTCAATGTATTCTCTAAGTAAAAAAAGGGGCATAATTCTGTCAGAAACCTTGACAGAGTTATGTCCTCTTGTCTGTTGATGAAGGTCGTGATGGTAAACAAGTATGGTTAGTTTCAAAGCAATACCTCCAATGGTTTTGAAATAAAGTGAGGTGGTACGAAAAACTTAACCAAGCTCAATACACTTTCCAAGTAAAAAAGGGCCATAATTCTGTCAAAAACCTTGACAGAGTTATGTACTCTTGTCTGTAGATGGAGGTTATGATGGTAAACAAGTATGGTAAGTTTCAAAGCCATACTTCTGAAATAAAGTGGGGTGGTACGAAAAACTTAACCAAGGTGTGACGCCAACGCCGGGGCGAGTACGATAGCTCCCCTTTTCATTGAAAAGTCGAGCTAAAAAAGGGATAGAAATTGAAAAACCCTTGGTAGAGGACCACTAGGAAGCGTTACATAACATATATCTGTATTTCTGCAAATTTACAGTGCATGGGGGCAGAGCTTAAAACTGAGCTATCCACAAAAGAGAACAGTTCAAATAGGGCAACAGAGCAAATGTGCCATAATACAAAATAGATAGAATACTGCCGACTCGGATTAGTACATCATTTCTCAGAGGCCACGTCTCTTTATTCTCGCTAACAGTTCTCTTATCTATTACATAATTCATGGGTTTAAAAGACAATATACATGTTAAATATTAATTAAGTAAATCTGTTTTATTTTTGGAACACATAGTACAATAAATATACAAATTTTCATAAAAACAATCGAGTACAATATTCCCTTAAAATCATCTTGCACCCATTCAAATACTGACAGTTTAAAATTTCCTTTTAATTGCGTTTCTTATAAAAGTTCCATGGCAACAATATGCTGAGAATATGAACGATTTGCTGTGTTAAAGAGTATTTTTGTGTTTCACTTATATCCACTTCGAAATGGGTCAGGTTGCAACTTGCCTTTGATGTTTGGTAAACATTTTGATGAAAGATGAAGAAAATGATTCAATGGTAATGCAGGAACTAGACATCAGCTGTTGACAAAATCATGAACCTCTGAAAAAAAGAATATAGTGTGGAAGGTTAAAGGAAAGTCAGAACTCCCGACACAGCATAATACCTTGTAAAGTATACATCATAAATATATACATGAATTTGCAGTCATTTTTTCGCAAATTAATAATTCTAGTTAAGATGTGGAACTTCATTAACAAAGATTATTAATGAAACTCTCATAGAGCAAAAAATGTTACTGAACTTGATCTCAAGACTTTCAGTAATAAAATAATATTCACCATATTGAAGTAAGTTAAGTCTGTTTCCAATAACTTTATACCATTCCATTTATCTAACATTTCAGAGCATTTACAAGACTTTCCATTGCAACCAACAGTGTTGTCGAATTTTTCACGGTGGTGAAAGAAAACGCGGTCATACCAGCAAAAAATTAATATTACTTGCCAGAAAACAACTGTTATGGCCAAAATTGGAGACAGATTTTCGAAGTCCAGGGCAGGCCCTGATTTAAACTGGTTAGAATCATGTTAGCCAAGATTGGATGAAATGTGTATATAAATAAAACTTACACAATGATATTGTTAATGGGTATATGGATCAATTTCACAAAGAATCCAATAAAGCCCATGATAGCAAATCCTATAGCTGTAGCCATGGCAATCTTTTGGAACTCTGAAATTTAGAATAGTACATTAGTATAAAAGATGGTTCCCTTTCAACATTCTGATAATATCCATGCTAAGCTTTAGCTGTGCAACTATTAACTGAGTGAGCTTTGCAAAAAGCTAAACCTCTATGTCAGTATGTATGCAGAGCTTGTATATTTATGCATGTTAATCAGTATTATTTATTACCTATGGAAAAGAGATCATTATACATAGTAATGATTTATTATTAGATCAATGAAATAGCACACTAGAAACGTATGGATTGAAGTCAGATCTTGAGTCACTAGATGATGAACATCCAAACAGTACACAGCCTATCTAGATCGATAGTGGCAGTGAGTTAAGACTGTAAGTGACTCAGTAGGGCTCAATTAACTTGCAGGGCATAATCCATTGATGTTTTCAAGAAGTTATTTCAGAATAAAGTATTAAATTTCTGATAACTTGAAAAGTTGTAATTCTAAGCGTCAGAACAGTTAATAAGCATAGTGTTCTGATCAAATGAGTTAGCCTATGAGGAAACGTGTTTGTTTAAGAAACTACAGTAGCATATTCAAACTTCATAACCCTGTAGTCAACTGCTTGTTGCCAGGAACCTGGAACAAGTCCTGGAAACATTTCACAGGTCAAGACTACATAGAATTTCTATTTAAATTTTATCATATATACATGCCAAAGGGAATAACAAATTGAAATACCTTTTCTGTCAGGTTTTGTACATCTCTTCACCAGTCTCAGTGAATCTTTGGCGAATTGTTTCGCAGGGTCAACAAGTTGCATAACCTGATCCATTTTTTATTTATTTTTTTACTGAAAAAGAAAACATGTTCAGCTGAAGTACACAAAAAATTAAACCTGTAAATTTGTATACTCTGAACACACTTCGCAGAACTTTTCGGCCTTGCTGGTGGCAAACGATTTTGCATATGCCATTTGTGTAGATAACTTAGATATGAGTCGGTTTCATCTAAACAATTGTTTTATTTGCCCTGAGCCGGAGATGTGATTGAACAGCCTGTTAGAAAATGCTATAAGTAAAACATTTCAACAAAACAAATGGATTAGCATCAGACTTAAACAGATTTTTGAAAGCTGTTGTTTCAATTGTTTAAATTTTGATATGCATACTTTGCTTCGGATAAGATGATGGAAAGTTGATACAATTGGGCGAAACACGAATGTACCTGCATACTCGACCATATGCTGGCGTCCACCATACACTTGCGACATGTGTGAGAATGAAACTTATGGGGCATATGGTCGCGTATGCAGGTACGTTCGTTTTGCTGTCTTGATATACTGGCATAATACTGATATACCCCGGCATGGATGAAATGCTTAGCCCCAGTGAGAACTGACAATACAACTTCAAACTGCCTCATCAAATTATTTTTTTAAAGAAAACTTTAGTTTAAGAAGCAAAAACTTTCTCACAAGCACGGATATAAAAAAACTGCAAAGAAAAATTATATTCTATTGTTATGGTATAAACCTGACGGCAGTTACAGACAGGCACATAACATTTAGCTTCATATTGGTCACCTAAACGCCATGGACAGATGGACACGTTTACAAATTCATAAACAGATAAATCATTTAAAATCATTTCATCTGAAGTGGAATGAACGACAAATATATTTAACAAAAAAAAATTATAAAAATACAAATATCCTATTTTTACTCTGAAACTTACTTGAAACCATACAGAATCAATATACTCACGTATTAACGTAAAGCTGCCTACTACGCTGGCTTGAACTCTGTCAGTGTGCGTTACTTCCGGTTTAAATGTCCACGTAGTCCTGACTGGTTCACCAATTTTACCGAAGCGAATATTACCTTGCGGCAATATTCAACAACCAGTCAAATGTAATAGTGACTAATATATTTACAAAACTACATTAGATGGACAGTATGTAGATAACAAAAGTGCTAACAATATTTATGTATAAGGCAATACTGCTGAAAATTGGAAAAAAGAGTTGTTTTAATAGAAGATTTGTTTCATCATAACATTTTTCATCTTTGTATTAAAAATAAAAAAAAAACCCCCCCAAAAAAAACCCCCCCGGCCCCCCCCGCCAAAAAAAAAAACCCCCCCCCCCAAAAGGGGGCACCCCCCCCCCCCCCCCCCCCCCCCCCCCCCCCCCCCCCAAACCCCCCCCACCAAAAAAATGTGTACCCCCCCCCCCCCCCCCCCCCCCCCCCCCCCCCCCCCCCCCCCCCCCCCCCCCCCCCCCCCTTCATGAATAAATGTAAAGATATGAATGCCCGAGTCAAGACCGACTAGACCCGTAGCAATAGACATCAAAACACCCTGATGCTGGAAACGTTAGTTAATATTTAGGAAATGTTTCCCACCTGTTGGTTTCAAATATCACATAGCCATCGTTTCGAGACATTAGGACATGTGTCGTTCAATAGCTCCCAACCACTGATATATGATAGTCTGTTGTTTCGAACGAGGAACTTTTTTTTCCCTGGTGGACCAAAATACCTCCACATAGGCCCCCCCCCCAACCACATTGGGTTTACAAATATGCCTCCGAGGATGGTGGACCCAAAAAACACATTTACAAATTAAATCTACATCTACGTCGGTACTCTCGACAATCTAGCATTTTTCTTGATTTTAAAAAGGCATTTGATACATACCATAACATTTTGCTGCATAAGTTAAAACTTTATCACTTTACGCCTGGCACTGTAAATTGGTTTCGTTCTTATCTTTCTAACAGAACTCATGTGGTGAAAATAGGCATTCATCAGTCTGAAGAAAAGGTAATAAAGACAGGTGTTCCACAAGGTTCAATATTAGGCCCCCTCCTATTTATCCTGTTTATTGGTATCGGACAATGCTCAAATGGATATGTATGCGGACGATTCGACACTTTACTTCGCAGGCAAAAACATATCATTAATTGAAACGAAGCTGCAATCAGAATTAATCAGTATAAATAATTGGTGCTCTATAAACAATATGGCATTAAACCCTAATAAAACCACGTGTATGATTATACGTTCTCTTTTTAACGTAAAACGGACTCCGCTTCTTAACCTGACTATAAATGACTGTCCTATTAAGGTTGTAACAAGTCAGAAAGTGATTGGTGTTTACATCGACCAACACTTGAAATGGAACCTTCAGACAGACAATTAAATTGTGTTTAAAACTGTCAAGTACTTTTACACTGTTGCGGCGAATATCCAAATATCTTACACAAGAAATGAAACAGATGTTTTATAAAGCATACATTCTTCCCATTTTTGATTATGGGTCAATAACGTGGAGTAACTGCGCCAAGCAACTTTTTTCAAAACTCAACGTTTTTCAAAAAAGTATTGCTAGGTGAATTTTATCAAAACCGTATTCTACACCTTCAATAGCTATGTTTAAAGAATTAAAATGGTTAACAGTAGAAGATCGACACAAATTTCATATTGCTGTAATGACATACAAAGCTCTTAACGGATTGCACCTGAATACATATGCCAATTTATTACTGTTTCTGATAACAAAATATACAATTTACGACCCAACTCAAAGAGAAACTTAACGCACGCACGACCAAAAACAGAATACCTTCAACAAACATTTAAAATCGTTTCCATGCAGACATGGAATTCAATACCAGAAACCACCAGAAATTCAGTGTCTTTAAATGTTTTTAAATATCACTACAAACTATCTTTAATGAGTAATTACAGCACAATATAGAACACATGTGTTTGCTCTTTATTTTATTGCCGATTTTAAGTCGGTTATGATATTGTATGATTAATATTGTTACTTTGTTATATTTAGAAGGCCTCATTGTAAACATGTAATGTACATTTTGCTTTTAATGTATTTGCATTATGAGTTTTACCTTCTGAAAATAAAGACAATATTATTATTATTATTATTATAATTTATTTATTATTATTATTATTATTATTATTATTATTATTATTATTATTATTATTATTATTAATCGATGTCTGATCATTAAGTATAAGCTAGAGTTTATTAAGTCAAATTTTAGCAATTAAGAAACCCAAAGGGAGCGAGCGGTAGTGTTTAACCTCTTTTGAACTTTTGCATAGCCAACGACATGTATTGTGGCACGGACCTATGTGTTTATAGGTCCGTGGGCGGAGCTAAAGTGCTTTCTATACAGAGCGAACTCTTAATGAATTAGGTGATTTCACTAGGTAGTTTTAATAAAAAAGAAAGACGTTTATTTGAAAATCTGAGCGATTCCATTGGTGGGCAAATGGGGTCAAACACTAATGAGAGGTCGTGGGCAAAAACAGAAGACGTTACAAAACTGTACATTGTATTGTAAACAAACATTAACATTATACATGTATACTGTAGCAGTATCAAAAATACTTTATAATTGTGAACATATCTATTCCTTTTTATTTTCTTAATGTTAGACAATTCAATACATTTTCAATACAAGACATAAAAGTACATACAGTCTTCAACTATTTATATTAGGTTGCTTTTAAGCAAACAATTTTCATTCCGGCATTCCTCTGGACGTTGTCTGTTTTATATAGATTTGTGTGTCAGGTAAATAATAAATACAGTGCGATCGTAAATGCAATGTAAGGTCATCCCTATAACAAAGGGAGATGAACTTTTATACATGCATTGTAAGGAGTGGACCAGAGGTTAACGCATTGCACTGGTAATCCATTGATCGCAAGTTCGATCCCCAGCTCAACCACTAACATAACTAATGATCTGGATGAGACAATCATCGATTTGTCTCCCTTGGCTGCGAGAAGTACAATAGATAAAATTGTAGTGATAAATCGCATGGCTGGCTTAGTCGAGTGGGTACTTTGTATCATACAAGTGTTAATACTTTTAATTTCCGCGGAACCAGAAGGTCGAAACATCACCTCGTAAGATGAGGATATCCGGGAACATTGTCCAGCAATGCTCCTTGTCCCACTGACGCGGTCCAGCTATTTTTTTCTGTTTAAATATTAAATAACAGGTTTTAAACAGCGTGTATATGTATATGTATATTACGAAGTCAACCTACGAAAGTTCATGTCCTACCTTTTATTTCCATCTGTGTTATCTCTATTCGTTTTACGCAGTATATCACGTTATTAATTTTGATACAGTTAAGTTTACATCCAGTCCGCTTAACCAATCTGTTTCTTTTAAGCAAACAATTCCGATGGTGGCCATCGTCTGGACGCTCCACCAACTACCTATGCTATAAAAGTGTTCGACTGACCACAGGAACATTTCTGTATACCCCGAAAACTTCGTTTTGTGAGTGTATAACAAAATACATACATGTGTGACCTGTAAATGGAATTTGGAATACATGGTATGTAGGTATCAGATTAACTTTAAAAACTCTTTCATTAATTATGACTTTAATATGATAATCTAATAGTCTTGAATTGGTAAAGCATCTCCAGGAAACAAGGGAGTTAACTCAATATAAACTAATTTTCTTCACAGAGATGGCTGTCTCCTGACTTTTCTGGATCAATATCCATAGGGTCTGCAGAAGACTCTGAAATTAGCTGCGAACCATGCTTAGCATATAGAGGCCCATGGTATTTGCTTAGATTGTAAAGAATATCTATGCAAGAATTTCTTTACGTATCATCAAAGAACTAAGGCCTCGAGACATCACCAGCTCTTGACCGAGACAGCATTGACAAGCAAGGCATTCCTTAAACACATTCTGAAGTGTGTATAGAAGTGCCATGTCCATAAAGATGAAGTGATAAAAATTTCTGCTAACAACATGACAACCTCGGCTGTCACGATTGCGTATCATTACATCACAGGACATGCAACATTGACTACATGGACTAAACACCGGAATTTGGGACTGTGACGAATATAGAAGGACATGATGGCTCCTTGCTCAGAAAATAAAAGAAGTAAATGTTGTTGTGAAAAAAGCTACCGAAAGCAATATAGAGATTGAAAACTGTTTTCATAGTCTGGTCAAAGAAATCAATCATTCCAAAAGAAAACGCAAAGAAGTACGGAATGAAATCCGCAGAAGTTAACAGCAAAGACTGCCGATACATGTACAAATACGTCTACGGATATCAGAAACTAAGTCTAAAAGATACGGCAACTTTAATTGCATTAAACAAGCCTGTACGGAAGTCCCACGAAGTCTATTACGGAAGTATATTCATAAAGTGCGATATAGGAAAGCTAAGCCTCTCAACCGGTGTCTGGGTACCGACGCATTGAAAGAAAGATATAAATTGTATCATAACAAAGTCAGACTAGTACCCGGTACAGTATTTCAGAATGTGCTGTCTTACCCTCTGACAGGCTTGAGCCGGCTGATTATAACAACAATAAACTGAAAGTATTCGACACACAAAGTAAACAGGTGGTAGAAGAGATAAAAAGGCTTGCCTCAGCGCCATTTGACATTAAACACTACCCTAGGACCAAATAGCTGTAACATTGCCACCAAAGAAAGAGATCCTTATAATGACATCGGGCAGCAAAATGTCAACTGTTTCACACAATTCCTGTTGATGGACCGTGTATGGGTATAGCTTACCATCAAGATAATCTCTATGGACTACGTAATGATCCTACCAATGTTGTTATACTGGATACAAACGGCAATGTTCACAACACAATTTCCGTGAATGATATACTGAAGAGCCACGCTATATTGTCGTTAGCGAGGATTTGAGTCTTATCTATAGAAGTACAAGTGTATATACAGTACCTTGGAAATCAACCTTTGGTATGCTGGCTGGAATGTAGTAGGTAAATCCCCTTTTGAGGTATAGGCATGATGGGGGCATGCCTATATACAAATTCAAGTAACATATTGCTCTTATGGACGGCCTTTATTTGCCAACAAATCAAATGGGTATACAGTTTCACTACAAGTGAGCTGTTAGTTATATGGACTTACTGCCCATGATGTGCTGGTGTGCTGTTGTGTTGGCACCATTCATCATATATCTCAAAAGACTTAAAGTTGAAGCAAGGTCAGAAAATGATAGGTGGGCTACAAGTATCCATATTCTATATGCTACAATCATTATTAATATCAAGTCTATACTGGTGGCTTGTGGCGTGATCAGCTGAAGATGTTCAGTGTGAAGTAATAAGTTACATTGAAGTAACACACATCAAGAAACATTGGCCTATACTCTATTGATGGTGAACATGTGTACATCTTGAAACAAAATGGTTCAGTGAAGAAGTAGTGCATAACTTCTGAAAGCTTTTTCTGTGCAAGTTTTTTACTAGTTTTTAACTAAAATAGCAATGAAAATCATTTTGATGGTCAGAAAGATATGACTTGCAGTTTTGCTGAACGTAAGTGATCTGAAATCCAACAAGGTGCATAATTTGAATTATGTTCAGTCAATAGTAATCTAATTTTTGTGTCTGGTGGCCTGGACATTTAATAAAGTTTCAAATCAATCCCTTAAGTGTTTACAGAACTGTCTCGTGTAGACCAAACATCTGTGACTTATATGCAATCCTGATATTGACTCCCGTGAAATGTGACTGCAATATTCAAGCCAAAAACGTAGGGAATGCAACAAGACTTGCATGATTAAGCTGATTGCCATGTCTTATCTGCACACTTCCAGTGTTCTACACAATTTTTTTCCTTTTTCCCCAATAGCTAATGGTGACATATGTTTCTTGTTTATGTTTGCCTGTTCACAACCCTGATTTGCTGGGTTTGAAAAACAAAGGGAGACAACTTTTTTGTTTATCATGTTTTATTCATGATTCATCAATACTGTTTTACTGATTGGTGAGAAACTGTTTCAGTAAAGTGGGAAATATAAATAGTTTTCTGTATTTTTTAAGAATACCAGCACTAGAGGTATCATGTTTCAGACAATATCTATTTAAACAACAATTAATTTACTCTGAATGACTGCTCAATATACATGTATCTGTACTCGTCGCTGTTAAGCTGTTAAAAAAAATTTCCACATAGCATCGATATGCATTCGTGACCAAAACTGCAATTTTTCATATGCCTTGTATTAGTTTTAAACTGGAGAAATTTATTTTACCTTTCATAAGGACACACAGTTTTAAATACGCTATTTGTGTTATTTTCCAACAACTGAAGTGAAACACCTCATTTTCTAGCCTAAAAATACTCAACATCTTAAACATCAAATTTTTTGAGTTTGTCATAAAAGAACTAGAACATATTCATGAAAGATCAGCATTTTTCACATAATGGTGTCCTATGTCTTAAGGTAATAGAATGAAGAAACTTAGTGTCATGACCAAATGAAATACACCTATGCTCCTGAAAGAAAACCTGGTCACCTTAATTCTATCGAAACTGACATTTACAAGCATCTTCTTTTAAGAAAGTGTCCTGAAATTTAACTTTGTATCAAGTGACTCAAGTCTTATAAATTATTTCCATATGTCACTAAACTGCACTATTTCTCCTGGATAAAGAGCCTCTTAAAAGAACAGCCCTATGAACATGATGAAGAGAAAACTAAATATTGCCATTACAAAAAAAAGAGATTAATATAAAACAGATTATGCAAGTTAAACCTTTTTGTCATTGACAAGGTATCCTGCTTAAACAGAATGAAACATTTTCAAAGTATATCTACCAGGAACATAGGTGTTTTTTGTTTTGCTCAAGGTATCACTTAATGCCCTACATTATATAAAAAATGTAACAGTTACAAATTGTAACAATGTAACAGTTACAAATTGTAACATTTTAAACATTCTGTGCTCTAGTCGGAAATTACAGAGGTTCTAGCCCTTAATTACTTCTTTATAATACAGTTACTTGCTTCACTTACATTAATTAACTATGTACATAACAATTTTCTGTGAATTGTGAAGTAATTATGCACGGGCAACATTCTGGGATCATACTCGGGTTTTGGATGGAGATATTCAGTCAAGACATCATCGACACTGGTCTTAGTGATTCAAAATATCCCCTTGCTCAAGTCGAAAAACAGAGTCACACTGAAACCCCAGCTAGAGCACAGTCACCAATTACAGTGCAGTAACAAAATCCAATTATTAACACCATCACAATGGTGGAAAAAACACTGCATCCCTACCTATTCAACAACACCTGAATTACGTATACAGCCCTTTTTTCCGCCAATGTGACAAAACATCAAAATACAGATGAATCAGTTTTTCTTATATGAACAACTAGATGTCTTGGAAATTATTTTTTTAAATAAATTACTGAAATTCAACAACGTCTCTTTTTAAAGTACAAAACATAAAAACTTATATGGACACATCACATACCAGTACAGTTTGCATTCAGTTTAAAAACTTAGGAAATCACAAAAAAAACATTCTCAACATAATGAAAAAAGTTACATGTACACGCAGCGTCGTTACCTCTTATATACACAATATTCATAATCTGCAACAATAAAACATCCTTAAATGCCATACTTTCTCTGTAACAACGTTGACGGACCACTAGTCACATATCATGTGACATGCATTTTTGATCCGTCATTTACAACTCGAAAGCAATCAATCAATTGTTTAACAACAATGAATAAGAGATATCAGCATCCAATTTACTATGAAACTCAGAACTGACTCATGAAGGAAAGTTAAACACCATTGTAAATAATTCTTAATTGAACATGTTTGGCCAAGGCATTTAAATCCTCATTTTTTGGGCCCGGCACAGCTAGTGAAATGCCTAGTTTGTATGGGTATTTTTTTTTTTAAAGTTAAGTGATATTATGGCAACATGTAGAACACTGTGTTTTGGCACCCACACCTGATGGAAAATAAACATTCTGTAATATTTCTAAACATGTCCCATTTCCTGAGCTATGACAATGCTTCCTAGGTGCTTCCATGTGTTTAGTTGTTTAACAAAGTAACAGTAAACTGACATAAAATGAGTTAAAATGCTTCATGGAGGTTGAGAAAGGTGTTTTACTTGAAAAAATGTTTCAACAAAGTTACTGTTGAAAGATGAATCTGAACAAGAGGAGAAAAAAACATGTCCACATCTAAACCATTTTATGGTACATGAGTTAACATAGAAACATACAACTGAATTAGGCCCTTCGGAGACAAGAAGACCTTGATGGCTCTGGATCACTTTTTAGTTTAAATGAAGCTTCCAAACACCTTCAACAGAGCTCCACTGGGGTGAAAACTTTCATTTAAATACCTCGAATAGTGACTAGAAAGAAATCTAGTCAGTTATTTCTGAGAAGTTTCAAGTTTTTCTAGATACAATGTACATATAGGTAATGTTAATTGCCCCACCCTCTGCCATATTATGACATATCTTCACATAAGCAGAATGATTTGCCATCAGCAGGCAACAGGGTATGGCCTAAATTTCAAACCTTTTCATGTTTTGAAAAGAAGAAAAGCACAAAAATAAAACTCCGACGTAAGAGAAATAAGGATTTAACCATTCTAAAAATACACAAACCTTACAACGATCAAAACTATAGGACTCGTGAAATTCAGCAAAAATCAAAACTTCTTCCTACATCTCCCAATAATGTTCTTTAAAACTGCAATTACTGTAAACTGGGTAATATTTTGTGGCGATTTAATTTTTGCTATTTTCGTGAATTTCCCACTGCTAATTTTAGTATCTTGCGAAAGATACATTTCATATAGATTAGCTATATAGAGAATTCTCCTGTCCCGGCCCCCACATCGAGTTTGCCAGTTAGTCGTCTGCTCACAAATAGCTAAATTTTTTGGCACGCGAAAATTACCCAATTTACAGTACAAGCATGTAAACTTTAATCATAAGCACATTGGTCTTGGGGAGTCCAGGGACAGAATTTTAAACAACCCCTCTTACAATATAATTCGCTAATGAGCTTTATAGGAAGAAAGAAAACTAGCACCTTCTGCAGCACAGGATGAGCTGGTAGCACATTGTAGACTAACTTGTTTTACACTTTACCAAAAACATTACTACATAAACGCAAGCAAGTTAGTTCTGAGACATCAGGTTCGTCTTTATTTTACTACGGTGATAATTTTTTTCTTTCATCTTTCTTACAATTATTTGTTACAAAATATTGTATTCACAAGCCCTGAATTTGTATGACCAACTAAAAATGTGAAATATTCTTGAGCTCTTGAAACATTTTTTTTAACAACATTATTTTGGGGGAAAAAAAAAAAAAAGTTTGTACAACACACCTAAAAGTATCAAAATGTTACATAAATTGGGTAATATTCATGATGGTTTAATTTTCGCTATATTCGTGAATTTTCCAACTTCGCTAATCTAAAAATCTCACGAAAGATTCATTTCACATAAATTAACTATTAGAGAAGTATAAAATCTAAAGTCTATAATTCTCTCTGCTCAGAAATCCAATTGACAGTACACTAAGGTGGGATTTTTTTGTGCTAAATTTGTTGCCATATGTATTTAATCGGACAAACCTAACATTCTAAAAAATGAAGAAACACCCCCACCCCCACCCAAATCTATAAGGGATCATGTGAAAATCTTTCTTGTATATTGCAGTTCATGACCTTGGCGCTTAAAAAAAACTGTTGTTTCTTTGCAACAGTACTACAGCTGAATGTCTGAATTCCTACACATTATAATTGTAAACTTTACATTTGTTGTAATATTTAACTGACGTCTATTTCACTTGAAGAGATTCTTTTGAACCATAGGAGAGGTAAGTCCACACAACTGTGTATCCAAGACCAAGCAGATGGCGTTACACATACATTTAGCAACAATTAGCCACTTGCACTGTTGAACTCTCTGCTTATGTGTTTTTTTATTGTTTATTTTTAGTTACACTGCTTCTACAACCATTAGACTTGTGAGAATTTCTTTGTCAACAAGTAACAGCTTGACTTGGTCAATAACCTTTGCTGAAAGCTGTATCGTCTGATGCAGTGTGAAGTTAACAATGACATTGACAACTGTTTAGTTCCATCGTAAGTCAACTAAGTTAACAGTGACACTGACAACTGTTTAATTCCATCGTAAGTCAACTAAGTTAACAGTGACACTGACAACTGTTTAGTTCCATCGTAAGTCAACTAAGTTAACAGTGACACTGACAACTATTTAATTTCATAGTAAGTCAACTAAGCTAACAGTGACACTGACAACTGTTTAATTCCATCGTAAGTTAACTAAGCTTACAGTGACACTGACAACTGTTTAGTTCCATTGTAAGCTAACTAAGTTTATCAGTGGCACTGACAACTGTTTAGTTCCATCGTAAGTCAACTAAGTTAACAGTGACACTGACAACTGTTTAATTCCATCATAAGTCAACTAAGCTAACAGTGACACTGACAACTGTTAATTCCATCATAAGTCAACTAAGCTAACAGTGACACTGACAACTGTTAATTCCATCGTAAGTTAACTAAGTTTACAGTGGCACTGACAACTGTTTAGTTCCATTGTAAGTTAACTAAGTAAACATTGGCACTCACAACTATTTAATTCCATCATTTGTTAACATTGGCACCAACGAAGTCTACGTTACATGTGTCAAAAGTTGTCAGTGTCAAGTGCTCAATGGCAGCTCCCGTAGCAACTGGGTGAGTCTCCATAGCAACAGGTCATGTTTCCTTAGCAACGTTATAATTTATGATCACAGTAAAGCTTGTATCACTATGCTAGATAGCTGTAGGTGTCTTTCTGTCCATCTACACGTTCTAGATATTCTTTCTCTATTAGAATGTCTATACATTTCTGAAAGAGAAAAAACAAAAAATAGATACCATCTCTAATAATAGTTCAAATCAAACAGTTACGATTTGATAAAATATATTTGTGATATAATCTTTAACAATGTAAGATCTAACACGAATGACTCTCAACTACACTCTCAGCTGCAATGCAAGAGTTTGTATTAAAGCTGTGGCAATTACGAAATATATTTTACATTTTAATGATATACCAGATCATATTTCACCACTTATTGGCTGCAAACTGTTTTTCTATTTTTAGTAAGCTTCCGACTATAGGAACCTCAAGAGCAATCAAGACCTACATTTCAATATAAGCTACCAACAAACCAAGTTTCATGGCAATACTCCATTCCAACCTAGAGTCATTGACTGGAAACCATATTTCTGTTTCTAGTTACAGCGACCTTGACCCCAAGCCACATCTCCATATAAGCTACCAACAAACCAAGTTTCATGGCAATACCTCATTCCCATCTCAACTTTCTGGCCGGAAATTGTTTTCTATTTTTAGTAACATTAACCTTGCACTTGTCCAAAGGGACCCAAAATGCAATCCCAGCCTGCATCTCAATATAAGCTACCTACATAACAATTTTCATGGCAATAACTCATTCCAAACACAAGTCATCAGCCAGAAACCATTTTTCTATTCTTAGTAACAGAAGCACTGACACCCAAATGCAATCCCAAGCTACATCTCCATAAACTACCTCCATAACAATTTTCTTGGCAACATCTCGTTGCCAACATCAGTTATCGGTCAAAAACCGTTTTTCTATTTACAGCAACAATGACCTTGACCCATGAAGCCCAAAAAGCAATCCCAAGCTAAATCTCCATATAACCTACCTACAGACCAAGTTTCATGGCAATATCTCAATCCTAACTAGTTATTGACAGGAAACCACCCGTTTGATGCCACCTGGTCGCCCAACGACATACCCCAATCTAATAACCCTTTTTTTTGTGCCCAAATTTATCTGGATCAATGAAGAACACAACTGTTTTAAACACAAAATCTTACTGACTCATGCTGGCAGTCTCTTTGCAAAACATAGCCAAGCTAACTTATGAATCCTTTTATAGGACAAAGTCGTTAACTGCGTACCTTTATGACATTGACCCTAGGTTTGAACCTGGCTGAGAGTTGATTGAGCACTTCTGCTAGCAACTGTTGATGTTTCAACTGCTTCCTCATCTTCATGATACGTACTATTGCAGCCTGAAATAAAGCACAGGAATAGGTAAGTCCAAAAAATGTGGGGCTAAACGCTACATCCATGTTGGCATATATCCGGTTTATGCTGGTAAATCGAGATCACCTTGCTGATAATGCACCAGATTCTGTTTGGCTATATGAAACGAATATACCGGTGTACGCCGGCATGGATGAAATTATAGTCCCAGTATTTATAGAAGGCAGAAGACGAATGATGAAACAGTTACAAACCGGCCATCAAAAACAATACAACCAAGTATGTCCACTTCTCTCAAAGCAGCTATTGATTTTTCCTTAGATAATGATAGGCGGAGCAATTGTTATATGAAAAACATCTAGTTAACTTATGTAAGTAATTACTGCCAAGCAGAGTCTGATAAGCCCTGGCAGGCCTTGAGTTCCACAGCTGTGCAAGATGAACTTGTCATTCATAGCAAATGGTAATTCTTTAAAGTGACATTATGTGCATCTTACTGCACATAGTGTATTTTTGATGACAGTTTTATAAAAGCAATTTTTGGTTGCTGTTCATTTAAATGTGTTAAATTAATGATTATGCCGCATTAGTATTTGAAGTTGGTGCTTTAGATATAAAAAAATTGGACTGATAAAATGATAGTTGATTGTGTCGTTGTTCATGTTGCAGTGGAAGGGAAGCAACTCCTGCATGAAGTTGTTCTTTTCTTAAATTGACTCTCCCAGTCAAATAAGAAAATCAATATTTGGAAAGTTATTATTTTATACTGTTAGTGTGAAGAGTTTGGTGTATTGGCTTAAAAGCTATTATTTCCTCAACGCTTTTGTACACACACCATATTCAGCTGGATTTTTACTTGAAAAAAATGCACATAATGCCACTTTAAACTTTTAATAAACTGATGCTTCAATGCTTCAAAACTATCAGCTTTAAGGAAACGTCCCAGTTTTGGGTAAAGCTGATGTAGATCTTATTTAGTAAAACATCTATAAATTTTGGAGTTTGGAAAAGAATCCCTGTTTACCTGAATAAGTAATTTTCTATCTTCCTCTATATGCTTGTGTGTAGCCTCTTGCTCGACCTTCACCTCTGATTTCATTGGTACGTTGATATTCACTCGTAACTTTTTACTGCAAGTTACAAATTTTATTCTCAATAATTAACACATTCAACATAGTCAACACATGCTTTTCTCACAATGATGGATATTTCGATCAAAACCTTGTGCTCATGACAAAAACTATTATTTTTAAATGATTCTCTCTGTAACAAACATGAAAATATGACAACCGTAAAAGACTGATTTTGCAGTAAGTTTTCATTTTTGTGCTCATACACAAATGGTAAGTTGTTAGTTTGTTTTTTTTGCAAAAAGAGACTAGAATACCTTAATACTTAAAAGAATAGCTTACTTTTTGTAACCTAGGAAGAGAGACAGTTGTGAAGTTAGCTGTAAGTCATTCTCGTCATCCTCAGTGATCAGAAGCTTGGATTTCAGCAAGATCTGTAGCACTTGCACCAATGTATCCTGCAAAATCATATAGTACAGCACTTCAGTAAGCATATAAATCTTTCAAATATACTAAACACAGCAAGGTGCCAAATAGCCACGGCCTAACAAAATTACCTTGATCGAACAATGAAGAAATCTGGTTTACAAATAAGGGTCCTTGAAAACTTCTCCAAAGTCTGAAAAGGTGAACGCTTCATGAACATGATGTATTGGATTAGGTTTATAACTATATGTATGTTGTTACTTAACAGACCTTACAAACTTAGCCCTCCTACATGGTTACAATGGACATATTGTACATTCTACTAGGACCGTACCATTAATCATATAGGACAAGATTTATATTGTCACATGGCTCGGCCGCTAAACCATCTAGCAAGTGAGAGAACTTACCATTTTGATCTGTGTATTTTCATGTAGGGCTGCCACTGTGTGACAATCTGTAGTGTTGTATTGCAACAGTAAAGCCATTTGAAATGTTGATGCCTGAAAGATATACAATATTCTACAGTGCAAGTGATACTGTAAATCGTTTTGAATTCGCAAGACAAAAAGGTTGCGATTATTTTATCTCCCAGTCAATTCACAAGACCTTGAATTTGTGAAGTGATCCAGCTGGTTCTCACTGTTGTAACAATATCTATCATTTCAAGCAAACTATGATTTTGTGAAATTTGTGAGGCAGTGCTCTCAGAAAAAAAAACAACACAAAAATAAAGTTCTCACAAATATTTCAGGATTTACAGTAACTTGCTACTTTTTTCTCAAATCTGATTAACTTCAGCTTTTTAACAAGAAAAGTCATAAGTAAATCAGCCCAATTCAGGTATAAAACATTACCTACTTAACTGCCTCAGATGAGTCAACTAATCGTCCAGGTATAAAACCAAGCAAATAAAGACCAAGAATATTCGGCTTACTGAAGCAACCTTACCACTAGCTGAATTTGAAGACAGTAACCTACATAATCTTTACAAAATATTCAAGCATTATCACATGCAGGTCTCACAAGTAACCATTCAGGACACACCCCATTTTTCTCTTTAATTACCACTAATAACAACAGAATTTGATGATTTCTAACGTTCTTTATCTACACGTTTACAATCTTATTAGTTTACTTATAAATTTTTAAACAGAAAAGTTCATTGACTCTCAAAATATACATGTGGGCGTCAACAAAATCTGCTCTTAGGCCTTGGTTACTGATTCTGGCACTCTCACATACAATAAAGGGGATCATGACACAAAACTACAATGATTTACCTGTAATGTGTATCTGTTTTTGAAGCAGTTTGTGATGATTTCTCCTTTTGACATCTGATATAACCAGCCTAATTTCCTACCACTGTGCCGATTGTTATAAAACGTTGTAAACCTTTGATAACTACGTTCAAGCTGCAATATACAATGTTTTTACTGCTTTTTGTGTGTTGACTTCCGAAACGAACTGTCTTAAAACATTTGCATAATAAGAGGTTCTAAAGTTCAATATAACTTCTTAAGCAGCCATCTATGACTTAAACCCATATAGTAATGATAGAACATCAAAAGAATGCTGAATACAGCTTTCTGTGCAAATAAGTTAAAAAGTTAAATTTCGGACAGCTTTATATCTACTATATATTCAGTATTTTTTCGCATGACGGAAATTTAGTGATTTGTGAGCAGACAGATTTATTCCCGAAAAAGGAATTTTCTAATTCTAAACATGATTATGTGAAATAAATCTTTCGCAAGATTTTTCAATTAGGGAAGTGGGAAATTCTTGAAAATAGTGAAAAGAGTTCTTTTACTGCCATGATCTGAGAACATACCTCTTGTGGCAGTGAGAATGTACAGGACTGTTGGAAAGGCCATGACCCTGAACTCAACACCTGGATACTGAAATCAACTGAAATAAAGAAAAACATTTGAAACTGAAATCTTCTGAAACTTCTGCATAAGCATTGTTTGTACCATTTCAACTGCAACATAAAATTTGTTTTATGCTTTTAATTTGTGAATTTTTCATTAAAATGTTTAAGTCAGAACTCAACAGTTTTTCATTTATGCACTGGTGGTCAAACAACCTAAATATTGTTGTGTTTTCTAACCTTGCTAACAAATCTTCTGAAACTATCTTATCTTGTATTCGAAAACTACCACTTTTTGAGCACTGTTGGGAATCGAACCCATGCTCGTAGTTTAGTTTATACTAATTTAGTTTAGCTAGACTGTGAAGAAAGCTTAAAGTTTATTGAGTTACTCTCAAGTCTACTTCCTGGAAAAACCAGAACGGCGGATATAACTTGTGCGTATACATACCATCAAGTGGTTCCCCTGACCCTGTGAGGTGAGTCTTGAAGGAATCATTCAGTTCCTTACTCACACTTATGTCTTGGAACATTCTCTGTAACTTAGAAGTGTACTCAAAACCACATGCTTGCTGAAAATAGAAGGAAAGATAATGTACAATGAACCTTTGGATACTGAAAAATATATTATTTTGATTTTAATGGGGCCGGGCAAGCCTAAAACGTCTAAATAAACAACATTAGATTAACAAATTTAGCTTAATCCCCTACATGAAATTTTACTTTTTTTGTAATTAACTGTTCTGTCATTTGAAATGTTGGACAGGGTTAAAAGGTAAAAAAATCTCATAAATCTACCATAAATTTGAGCGAGATAAACCCCACAATTAGAAGGCTCTAAAGCTCCCCCAATTCGAAAGAAGGGGTCATCATGACAATAAGGAAAATGAAGCTCTGCCGCGTGCTGTTTTTTAGTGCAGAAGTAAAACAAAACTTGCATTAAGGGCACCAGACTTGACTAGGAATTTCTAAGTAGTTTTAGGGTTATCTTCTTTTGTTTTCGATTGGGTCTTTAGGGGTTACAAAAATCCCCCCACCTCCCAGTAACATCAAATGGTAAGAAACCAATTTACAGGGCAAAAAAACTAGATCTTATAAAATCCTAGACAGAAGAACCCCCCCCCTAATTCAGTACAGTTAAACTTGTGATTTCCTCTTGTCTGTTGATGAAGGTCGTGATGGTAAACAAGTTGGTTATTTCAAGCATACCTCCAATGTTTTGAATAAAGTGAGGTGTTACGAAAAAAAACTTAACCAGCTCACCTTTTAAGGCCTTTGTACCTTGACGATTATTACTCTGGTCGTGAGAGCCCCCCCCCCCCCCCCAACCCCCAAAAAAAAGGGGGGGGGGGCCACCCCCCCCCCCGGCCCCCCCCCCCCCCCCCCCCGGGGGGGGCTCTGTTTTGATGGTAAACAAGTATGGTAAGTTTCAAACCCCCCCCCCCAACACTTTTTAAAAAAAAAGGGGGGGGAAAAAAACCAACCCCGGGGGCCCCCCCCCCCCCCCCCCCCCCCGGGGGGCCCCCCCCCCCCCTCATAGACTAGTGGACCTCGATGGTTGAACTAATTCCCCCCCCCCCTTTACAGTTCTTTTTTCCGAACTTTGTTGATAAACACCCCTCAAACTCTGTAAAATCATGACTGGTGGACCCCGATTTCACTACCGACTCAAAAATCGTCTACCCACCAGATCATGCAAACAAAGTTTGACAGTATTTTGTAAACGTACCTTGAGTTTCGAGATCATACTAGCTTCAGCATCATCACTAGCAGACATATGTCCTACAAGACGTTTCGCCAGCATCTTACTGTAGAACTTCTGGAACACATCTTTGTCCTCAATATACTTGAACGCCACCATCTGTTAATATAACATTTATAGGAACATAGTAACAATCGTGCATAACTCATGCAAGTTTCTAGAGAAAAGGTAAAAGGGTTAATTGTGACAATATTGTAAGACTGAGTTTGTTTTCGAACAGTACAACCCAAAATACAATGAAACCGGCCTTTAACCGTCAGTAATGAATACATTTACTTCCTACCTTAACATTCAATTTCATCTCTATTAAAAAAACTTTTGACATTTCCAAACTTTCAATACAACACACAATCAATTAGTTCAGTATAGCCTGACAAAAATTTATGATTTTTAGCAGACAGCGAAAGGAGAATTATTCAATATCAAATCTATGTGCAATTAATCTTTCGTAAGATTTTTCACATAAATAGAAAAATTAAATGATTGCGATATTACCCCATTTATAGACAATGATTAAGAGGCCAGCTAAACAAAAGTGCTTGGGGTGGGGGCCAGGATGCGAGAAGTTCCAAAATGGCAAGGGAGAAAATGATTCACACAACTGCAAACAAATTGCGATTATTTATCAAACACAAGTTTGTCGTAGTTTAGTTTGCACCTATCAAATTTCCAATGAAAACTGTATAAGACATCACAAACTGTTCAAGTATCTGTAACTCATACATGAAGCAAAGAATTACTACACACATAAAATGCCACTTTCTACTGTAAGGTGATCTTGGATCTTTTAATTTTACAAACATCTTCCTTAACTAAAATTAAACCTAAAAACAATAATCATCGATTGTTCAACGCAAAACAATTGTAAGTTATATGAAATAAAAACGGACATACGACTGTTTTGTGTTGCTTTATTAACAGTACTTACCACTTGGTTCAATGTATCCTCTAACTCCGCCTCCTCTGGGTTCTTTGAACTGTCAATCAATAATCAATTGCAATAAACATGAAATAAAGCATTTTGTACAGTGATATATAGCTATTGTTCAAACAATATAGCTTTAATTGTTGAGTCCAAGACCTGGTCCATTTTCATCAGTTTTAACCATCTTTCACTATACAAAATCAGCAGCTAACAACTTTAATATCATTATCCTTAACTGTTTCTTAGACATTGAACAACTGCAACGCCACCACTACTCATCTGCGGCCAAATCTATGTTTCAGGTTCCTCACATCTGAAGCAAGCATCCTCAATCATAATTTGCCAATATCTAGCATACATCATTCATACAGTCTGCTATCTCACAGTTTGATCTTTTTGACTACTGTAAAAGTCTTTATATTCGCGAGTCATTTATTTCGCCCTTTTCAAATTTTCTATTTATTTGCGTGTTTTTGAATTTGCGAGCGAGCACTATTATTTATATATATATATTCTCATTGTTAATTTGCTATTTTAGCGAGCTGCGAAAATAAAAACCTTGCGAAAGAACGACTTTTACAGTATAAGATGTGGAATCTTAAAGTCCCAGGATCACATTTACAAGTAGCTCTCATTCTATCAAGAAAGATGTCTTACTGACAGAAATTACCTTTATTTGTACCAAAAACATTCATAATTTTGCTATTCAAACCAGTAAGTACATAATTATTAGAAACATAGCACAGTATTTTGTTCAATGATATTGCAAAAAATAAGAAAGGTTTCTGACAACTCTTTTACTCAAAGAAACGTCTTGAATACGAAAGAAAGGCATATATATGTCAACCTTGTTTTAAAGTGAATAGAGTATGGTTCTATCATTAAACTATCAATAAATTAATTTCACTGTATCAGTAAATTCAAAGAGATCCTTGGACTTTAATATACATGGTGATTGCTGTGGATCACCCCTCAGATTACTGGAAAGAAAACATTCATATATTTACCTTTTCTTTAGAAGAAGATCACAGTATCTAGCTAGTAACTCTGGAGATTTACTTGAAGAGTTGGCTAGCTTGGTCACAAAATTATTATTGATGAATCTACCACAGGCCTGAATAAAAATGACATAAAGTACAATCATTTGAAAAACATACAAAATATCTCAAAGTACATGTATACAGGAGAGCATTCCCCATTTTTACTGGTACCATCATGCACATTCAATATGCACAGTTATTATTTTGAACTCAAGAGTCAAGAGTCATCTCGGACCCAGGTCTGTAACTCTGGGTCTGTAACTCAAGACAGCACTATTTGTGCAGTGTGGCAGCCGAGAAGTCTCTTTATCTGTGCTTATTCATGTTGAGAAGGTAGCTGAGTGGTCATAGGTATCTCTTTACTTTACACTTGTAAGTGATCTTGACATAATATAGTACAGGTTTGAACCTTGTCCTTATGTTTTTTTAGCAAAATTATTTTGACAGAGTATAATTTAAAAGCAAATAAATAAAACATTAAGATGAATAATTGTACAAGTCAGAAATGCTTGTGTTAGCTTTCCAAAGAGAGCAAAGGCTGAAATATTTGAACATATATTCCAAAATAATGCAAAAACAAGATGACCATCATGGACCTATATCGCTCACCAGTGCACTTGCCTGACGGGTGTTGTCAAGTTGCAACAGGACCACTAGACACTGTTACATACCATTATATCTCAGGTCTACGCCTTGTGGTATTAGAAAGAAGATTTTTAAAGTTTTTCCTTTACCAAGTTACCCCTCTCCTCTGCCCCACCACCGGCAGGGTAAATTTTGATTGCCGGGGAATGATTTGAACAAACTTTGAAGACGCCCACTGGACACTGTTACACACTAAATATCTAAGCTCCAGACTCTGTGGTTTATAAGAAAAAAATTTAAACATTTTTCTTATTTTTTATGTCTATGCACAATATTGACATATTGATCACGCATGATTTGAACAAACTTGTCAGAGGTCCACTAAGCAATGCTACATGCCAAATATCTAAACTTTAGGCCTTGTGTTTTTGGAGAATAAGATTTTTAAAGTTTTTCCTATATATATAAGCCTATGTAAAATCAAGTGACACCCAAAACAGGTGAGCTAACAAGAGCTGTCAGTAGGACAGCGTGCTTGACTTTTTTAGTGCTTGCCAATAAAACAAAACTTTGACAGTTAAGGGCACACAAGACTTTAACTAGGAATTTCTAAGTACAAATCAAGAACATTTTTCACAGAGTTATCTTCTTTTGCTTACAGATAGGTCTTACGATGGTACATAAGTACTCCAACTTTCAAAGTAATATCTCAAATGGTTAAGTTAACAAGTGGACAAGAATGAAAAGTTTCTAAGTCAAAAAGGGCCATAATTCAAATAAAATCCTTGACAGAATTACCTTCTCCTGCCCATGTTTGGGAATCATGATGGTAAACAAGTATTCCAACTTTCAAATTAATATCTCTTAACAGTTCAGTCAAAAAGTGGACTGGTATGAAAAACTTAACCAAGATTCTAAGTCGATAAAAGGCCTTAATTTTTAAAACAAATCCCTGACAGAGTTACCTTCTCTTGCCTACAGATGGGGGTAATGATGTGAAATAGCATTAAAAGTTTCAAAGCAATATCTCAAAGGGTTAAGGCAATAAGTGGATTTTACCCATATTCAATGTATTTTCTAAGTCAAAAAGGGGCATAATTCTGTCAAAAACCTTGACAGAGTTATGTCCTCTTGTCTGTTGATGAAGGTCGTGATGGTAAACAAGTATGGTTAGTTTCAAAGCAATACCTCCAATGGTTTTGAAATAAAGTGAGGTGGTACGAAAAACTTAACCAAGCTCAATACACTTTCTAAGTAAAAAAGGGCCATAATTCTGTCAAAAACCTTGACAGAGTTATGTACTCTTGTCTGTAGATGGAGGTTATGATGGTAAACAAGTATGGTAAGTTTCAAAGCCATACCTCTAATACTTCTGAAATAAAGTGGGGTGGTACGAAAAACTTAACCAAGGTGTGACGCCAACGCCGACGCCGGGGCGAGTAGGATAGCTCCCCTTTTCATAGAAAAGTCGAGCTAAAAATTAACACACTCTTTGTAAGTTCAGATGGAGAAAAAGTAATTTAAGGGACTGTAAGTTATAACACTGGCTCTTTTTGACAATTCGTTCTAAAATATGTCATTTTCATAGAGTTTGATGAACTTAAAGAGTGAGCAGTTTTAAATGAAATTGCATAAAAAGTTTTAAGACCAGTGACTACTTGTTTTTTGTAACAATAGAATGTTGTATACCTTATCTAATGCAGCAACAAATCCTGAGTCATTACTGAAAGCCGTCATCACAAGAGCATGATATTTTTTATGTACATCTAAGATTGTCTGTACATATATCTTCGGTTCCTGAAATAACAAAGTCCATTTAGATACAAATCTAAACATCAAAAGTATGAAATTGTGATCTTCTTTGCCATATTTCACAGAAACAACAGTTTATTCCCGTTAGATTATAAAACTTTTCCGCCAGACCAGTTTCAGGCGAGCGACTGGTCAGTTTCAAAATGAAATCAATTCTTGCCAGTCTAATACTGCCACAAAGAAGGGACATATTTATATGAAAGCTTCTACATGCGCCCACGTTCCAGCTTCACAATACTTCATCGCAATACTTATATGAGTGGCACGGTGGTTGAGTAGTTAACACTCTGGGACTACCAATCCATAGGTCCCCTGTTCAATTTCTGGCTGGGGCACTATAAATTTCAGAAACCCTTTTCAGTGTTTCTTACCAATCTAGAGAAGAACTAGTTAGAAAACCAAAGGTAAACTCGCATGCATTGGTGCTATTCACCAAGCACATTAAAGAAACAAGGGGTCTATACGTAAGAAGAGCTAGGGTCTGGTACATGGATTCCCTTGTATCTGCATCTGTCTTCAGGACCACAATGGAAATAAGAACTTGCTCTTTACTAGTATTGTGTTCTTGGTACTTCCTTGCACATGCATTTCACAACACTAAATTATACCAGTATAATAACAACAGTAACAGAAGATTTATTAATCATCAACTCTGTAGTCACTAAGCTGTCTTGTGCATACTACAGAATCAGTCCAAAATTCAAAACAAAACAAACACACTTACATTTAGTGCTGATTCTCCACATTTCTCTATTGCTGCTTGCCCCTGGTTGTATATATGTGTCTCCAACAGGGTCTTCAGTTCTCCGAGACCGTCCTGTATTCTCGACACTAACTGGTACATTCTTCCAAGATCTGAAATAGTTCAATCAGTATTCATTTTGTCAAAGATTAAAAAACTGAACTTTTTCATTTACATACCCATCTTTTTTCTCGAGTTTAGCACCCACTTCAGCAGTATTTCAGTTAGCCTTAGGCAGACAGATAACTGTAAATTGGGTAAGACTCCAAGAGACAAGACTCCAATCCTCCGTAAGAAACTACAAATTTTCTCAAATATTCAGACTGGTAGCGAGGTTCAAACCCATTATGCTCCATCAGTGAGAGGATTAGTGATTTTCAGTCAGCTGCCTTATTGATTTGGCCGTGGAGGTGGGTCATAAACAACATGAATGCATATACCTTGGATATACATCAGCATACACGCTTTAACCTTTCAAAAATACATAATAAGTAGAAAGGTGACAAAATTAATGCCTAATGCTGTAAATGATTTATAAAATTATAGAAATTTAATTTTCTGCTGTATTTACTCGTCTACATATATTGTAATAATATTCGACCAATGACTAATAAGCCAGAACCATGTGTTATTTTTAATCTGTGAAAGGAACAGTTCAAATCGTTCAAATTTCTTAGACTTACCATCGTTTTTATCTGAATCAAGGAGATTCTGGAATTCATAATGGAATATTTCTAGATGTTTCTCAATAAGGACCTTCTCACATTTCCTGGCCAGGATGTCTTGAGTGCTCTCGTGCAAGTACAGCTGTACTCGTTTCTGTTCTTCCATTAGCCTCGCCTCTGCCTGAAGTTAAGCAAATGCCATGTTGTCACATAGTTTTAAATCACTTCTCTATTGTGTTACTATTTATAACCGAAGCTGTCAGCAGTTGGGGGTTTTCCGATTTTATTGCACATGCGCCGAGATAAAAGCAGGGGTTCAGTTTGTAAAGTTACACTGGATATCGATATTGCAGAAAATGTGAACGAAACTATGTCAGATATATAATTATTTGAATAAAAATGTGTAAAAGTAAGTATATTCAAGAAATACAATTTTAACATAAATAGACCGTGTAACGGATGAGGCGTAAAATAAAATCGATATGAGATAAATAGTTTTAAATACGATAGAAGAAACAGGTCAGAATTGGTAGAGTGGTTACGATCATAGTTTGTCACCCACGCGGACAGAGTTCAAGGCTCACAAGACGCTTATTTTTTTATTTTGGTTTCCCCTTTTTTTCTTTTTTTAAGGATCAGCATGAGGAAGAAAAATCATTACTGTTCATATTCAATCCTTCTGAACATGAACACTACAAATGTAAATAATGCAAGTTAAATGGATTGTATCTTGAATGGAATATACTTATACTTATTGGTTTTTTTTCGTACATGTATTTAAAATAGTAAAACAAGCACTAAACATCTTTGTTGGGAATAGTGCTTTGCACAAAGTTGAGTGCCCGATAATTGGTTGCCCGATGTGGCTTTAAAGAGAGAAATTGTACCCCTTTTCTGGCCTCATTTATAAACAAGCTGTGGACGCAGTCGCTAAACTGACAAGTTTACAATGTCATCATAATACCTAAGTTTATCCTTGGACAATTTTATGGATTTACTAGTATTTGTTGCTACAATAAATACAACAAGAGCTGTCCATAAGACAGCAAGCTCGACTATTGTGGGTGTTTGCTAATAAAACAAAACTTTTATCAGTATAATAGCAAAACAAAATTCTGCTAACTATTAAGTATAAACTAGGAAAGTTGAATCATTAAAATGTCAAAATCTATCACTATATATTTAATTTTTGATAAATTAATTGTTTGATACAAAATGTACCCCTGAACACTATTGCTAAGTTTGATATAACTACCATAAGTGGTTACTGAGATATGTGCATGATAGTACCTTGCATGCAAAACTTTAACCAAATTTTCAAAGTCAAACAAGGGCCATAATTTGCACTAAATTTATACAAGAGTTATCTGACTTGACTGTGTGACACCCCTTAAGACATTAACAAAGTTCAAGTCAATATCATAAGTGGTTACTGAGATATGTGCATGATAGTACCTAGCAGGCAAAACTTTAACCAAATTTTCAAAGTCAAACAAGGGCCATAATTTGTATCAAATTTATACAAGAGTTATCTGACTTGACTGTGTGACACCCCTTAAGACATTAACAAGTTCAAGTCAATATCATAAGTGGTTACTGAGATATGTGCATGATAGTACCTAGCAGGCAAAACTTTAACCAAATTTTCAAAGTCAAACAAGGGCCATAATTTGTACTAAATTTAAACAAGAGTTATCTGACTTGACTGTGTGACACCCCTTAAGACAGTAACAAAGTTCATGTCAATATCATAAGTGGTTACTGAGATATGTGCATGATAGTACATAGCAGGCAAAACTTTAACCAAATTTTCAAAGTCAAACAAGGGCCATAATTTGCACTAAATCTATACAAGTGTTATCTGACTTGACTGTGTGACACCCCTAAAGACATTTACAAAGTTTCAAGTCAATATCACAAGTGGTTACTGAGATATGTGCATGATAGTACCTAGCAGGCAAAACTTTAACCAAATTTAGTACCTAGCAGGCAAAACTTTAACCAAATTTTCAAAGTCAAACAAGGGCCATTATTTGTACAAAATTTATACAAGAGTTATCTGACTTGACTCTGTGACACCCCTAGAGACATTAACGAAGTTTCAAGTCAATATCATAAGTGGTTACTGAAATATGTGCATGATAGTACCTAGCAGGCAAAACTTCAACCAAATTTTCAAAGTCAAACAAGGGCCATAATTTGCACTAAATTTATACAAGAGTTATCTGACTTGATTGTATGACACCCCTAAAGACAGTAACAAAGTTTCAAGTCAATATCATAAGTGGTTACTGAGATATGTGCATGATAGTACTTAGCAGGCAAAACTTTAACCAAAGAAGCAACGCCGACGCCGACACACAAGTGACTGTAATAGCTTTCCATATTCTCCGAATAGTCGAGCTAAAAATGTTCATTTTCCGCCCGAGAACTGGTAGGAATCCAGTACGGATAAAACAACAACAGCTGAATCAAATCAAATATCACATAGAATGCGAGACAGACAGAATTATATTTCCTGAAATAAACGTTCATCTCTCTGAAAATGAAAATACCAATTCCCT
Organism: Saxidomus purpurata; assembly: GCA_022818135.1. Lineage (NCBI taxonomy): Eukaryota > Metazoa > Mollusca > Bivalvia > Venerida > Veneridae > Saxidomus > Saxidomus purpurata. The sequence continues at coordinate 8,276,387 of JAFMSR010000016.1, forward strand.
TCTTCAATGCATAAAATTTATTATAATATCATATATTACCTTCTTCATATATTCTGTGACAGGATTCTGTCTGAGAAATTCTGTACTCTCCAGTTTATAGAACCTTTCTGTATCCTCTAGGAATGGTGTCTCAAAGTGTTCCTTGTATACACTCAGTGTTGGACCCTTAGCAGACGGATCATCCTCATTTAAACCCAACTCAACTGAAAAAATTTACATCAAAATTTACATTAAGGGTTAGGGATTGTATAAAGTTGGCATGGACCTAGGTAATCTTAAAAGATTTAAAGAGATGCTATTCATGTACCGGTAACTATAAAATGGGTAATTTTCGTGTTAAGAAAACTTCACGATTTGCGAGAAGACAGACTTATTTGTTGTGAAAGGAGAATTTTCTAATAGTAAGTCTATACGAAATGAATTTTTCGCCAGATTTTTAAATTGGCCAACTGGAAATTTCACAAAAACAGCGAAAATTAAAGCATTGCAAGTATTATCAAATTAACTCCAATTTACAATAGTTTTTCTTCAAAATACTGCTTTTTCTTTACCTTTATTTCTAAATGTATGTTATTGAAAACCGCACTGAAAAATAGAAGACTGTGCATATATGCAATTGTTACAGAGACTAGTAATGCGCACAACTAATAGGACTTTAAACAACCACTTTCTTATTTGCCCACTTACCATAGCAATTTATTACTCCACTAACAAGTCTGGTGTTGATTGTTTCCCCATTTCGTTCTCGTTCTATCAATTTTAGCACAGCATTTGTCACTTGCTTATTCAGTGGCTTGAACAGGCAATCCCTCCATGTAATCAATGCCAGCTAAATAATTGAAGAGTTCAACATTTTAAAACTGACAATTAACAAAAATTACACATTCAGCATTTAAGAAACTTCAAACGGGGCTTTTATTACTTTCGTATTTTTTTTTCATTTTTCAATGGATTTGTTTTTACTTGTTTTACTGATTTACATGATAAACTTTTCTATGCTTCAACATCTGTGTCCAAAGTAAACTGTTTGTATCATAAGAGAGTTTCTAAATGGACAGCAGAGGTGCCATGATCTTGGTGTAAATGTTTCGACTCCTCTGTCTGCGGAGTTATACCACAAACGTATCAACCCCTTCTTTCTAACAGCTCAAGATCTGATCAGAACATCAGAACGCAGTCATTCAGAGATATTAAGAGAATATGCAAGAGCAAAGTCAATAATCATAGTTCAACTGAAGTCAAGGTATCACAGACTACCGAATACGATGTTAACACAACATACCGAGTAGATCTCATGAATCCCTTTAGTGCCCTCATCACATTCCCGCCGGACCCAATGTCGGTTCAGATACGCGCTTATCCCGTTGAGCACCTTGCTTGAGAACTGATACTCTTCCCACTGTTTGGTGTAAAAACTCAACACTTGTTCGTCTAGTAAATCATGCCCATTCTACAAATGCAAATAAAATGAATATGATTTTTTTTTATCTGAGACCCAAAAATGGGGTAACCCCAGAAATATATGAATTACTCTGGGATCACACTGACCAAGACAAAGTAATGAAGTCATACATTTAGATCTGTGATATGTTACAGCCAGAAGTTTATGTATGCAGATCAATTTATTATGCTAAAAAGTTACCTTTAAATGGCAAATACATAGATACAGTTTGTCCATTTTATTACAACTGTATCAACCTGTAGCATTAAACATTGTCCATACAACAACACTTATGGTACTTCAGTTAGTTTATACTAATTTATTTTAGCTCGATTGTGAAGAAAGCTTCTAGCTTATCGAGTCACTCTTGAGTCCGCTTCCTGGAAAAACCAGTACTGGTGTCATATTAGTAAGTACGGTCGTGACCCCAGTGGGACTCGATGCCTCCAGGATGGGTGGCCAACACCTTAACCTCTACACCACCGCTCCCCTTTTGTATTTCAGTTATGAAATTAATTTCAATAAAACATTTACAACAGATAATAAGGCACTTCTTTCACAAGTATTAGAATCAGACAGCAAAACAAATTGGTTTTAATCTATCTTTCGAAAAACTGACAACTTTCTTTATGTGAAAAAGTTGGCAGTTTCTTATGGTCCTTGGAGGATAGGGAAATGGCACTGGTTATTCCAATGGATGGTTAGGTCAACTGCCTGGCTGCTAAATGATTGAAATATGGTTGCACTGTGCATTAAACGTGTACAACAACTGTAAAAGAACACAAGAATACATGTATAATATACTGCCAAGATGTAACATAATTAACTGTCTTAATTCTTTGCAAAGTATTGTAATAAGTAACAATATTGTATTTTTGCATGCAAAAACCAACAAGAGAGGATGGGACTGCTTTAAACAGCTATACATGTACACAGGGCTTCATGTATATACCAACCTGACTACATGTATATACTAACCTCCTGTAGATCCAGTAAATATTTCTTCAAGTAGTCTTTCAATCTTTTATACAACTCCAGACCAACAAACTGTGCCCCACCGGTTGGCTGTTTACTCTTCTTTCCCACAGTGCCACGCCCACTACCTTGAGCTCCGCTCCCTTGACCAGACTGATGAACACTTGTACAATAGTTGTAAACATGACTAACCACAGGTTAAGGAAATAACTGCACAAATTCATTTTTTAATTGTTTCAAGTAATCATACCATACTTGTAAATATCAAATCTAAAGCATAATGTACCAGTTAAACACGTGATAGTGACACAATTTATTACAAATTAGCTCTGTTGTTCGGTTGATGTTACATGCACATAAGGTATGCCATCTATACTTATCATGATTAGTAAGAATCCTATGACCGATGAAATTAAAATGATTCACTGGAAACTGTTTTCCTGTTCCAGCTCATCATGGCCCAGACTTACTTCCACCTACAGTCATCAGTATCAATGGGGGTCCTTTTGCTGGTCATGACTAACCTTCCTGTTAAGTATGAGGATCACAGGCCAAACAGGTGTATAGTTATTGATCGGATACTGTTCAAATCATTGTCTGGAACAGAATATGGAATGGATGGGGAGACAAGTGGGGACTGTATAGTTTCCATGCAGTGATTTAAAAAAAAAAGTACTGGGAAAATTGCTGGTTTACAAAGGATACGTATACAGTTTCATGTATCTCACTTTATCCATACTTTGTCTTCTATAAACTGTGTTGATTCCAGCTTTTAAGTCATCCCAGATCTGGTCCAGACCTATCTGCTTTAACCCGTGTGGGTTCTGTGAACGGCTCGCCATTCTAGATGCTGTCCTTAAGCCTGCCTTCTTGGTGAAATGTCACCAGAGTGAGCACAAATCTTCTATTGTAATGCTTTCAATACAATTCCAACTTCAGAAAGTTTCCATGTTGATTCTTCTTCAGCCTGTAAGAAACATGTAACAGAGATTTAATGACATTTAGAAGAGATTAAAAAATCTTGGAGTCACATAACTCAATAAACCTCGGATGGAAACATCCATATTCTGGACTGGTGGGGAGAGGCGACCGACTCAGAAGCAGTCAAAACTCTCAGGGTAAAACTTGGAAAACATAATTCAATGATTTCAATCATCATCCTTCATTCTCATATTTCCTGAACATTTGGAGATTTTGAGCAGTGTGGTTACCAAACGTTCCTGTGTCCCTCAAAGACAACCACCAAACAATAGCATAAAATGTTCAAGAAATATGTGACATATTTCTTGGTGGAAAATCATTGAAGATGGAACATTCCCTGCAACATCTGATCCCCTCTTGATAGCATAGCTTTCAATCAAGTTTTGTTGAATTCTAGATAGCGACTCCTGAGAACAAACACGGACAAAAATATCCCCTTTTTCAAAGGATTACATTGAAAAAGAATAAATAAAATTAGGACTCAGTAAAACTACTTACATACACTTTTTAGCCTTCAATCAACAATTGTAACACCTGTTTTTTTTTTTTTTTTTTTTCATTCATATTGTTTATAGTCCTGGCTGACCCTGGAATATCTCCCTGGGTGAACTTGCCAGAATCCTAACTGGCACATGTTGTAGAGACAGATGCAGATACAAGGGAATCCAGGTACCAGGCCCAAACTCTTTTACAAATAGACCTCTTGGTTCTTTTACATAAGGTGTATAGCACAGATACACGTGTGACTACTTCTTGGTTTCTAAACAAATGTATTTCCAAATGGCTGTGAAATACTGAAAAGCATTTCTGAAATTTCCAATGCCCTGGAATTTTTTTTCTTCAGTTTAGATCTAGAATTTCTTTCGTTCATGTTACCAACTGGCCATCCAAGCCCAAACAGGGCCCCATCTCACATGACTTCCAATTCTCGATTTCAATTTCAAAAAAGAAATAATGTTCTTAGGTTAATTGAAAGATTCAATGTCTAAGTATTTTATATGTGTAAAACAATCAAGGTATGTTTAAAATTACCATTAAATCACAAAGAAGCCAACTATTAACACTTGTTAAAAGTTTACCTCGTTTCCCAAAAGAAGAAGAGAGGTGCCCACTGATCTGATTTGTTAAATTGATCAGGTCGGCATGACCCCACTTCCGTAGTTACCAATTTAACCCCACAACCTGGCAAACAAGCACCTGGCAACCGCAGTCAAATAGGGAGTAAGCTTTAAGAGAATCTTATTTTTAACCATTTCATATATATTTTTACTTATTTCAATGTCTTAGCGATGTTTGTCAGATTGTTCTTTTAAAAATTCTTGAAAATGATATATTGAATCAATGTGAAACAGGTACATATACTAAACATCACTTACATGTTGCAGAACACTTAAAGCTTATCCCTAAAATCCAGTCAATAAAATTAAATAACACAAACAATATCTCATTTTACAACGTTGCCATGGTTAATTGATGGAATTTATGTGGATCTAGCCCAAGGCAAAGTCACAACAAAGGATGCGATATGATTTGTTGTTAATTAGCCGACCCCCCGCCAGTAATCTAACTTGTCACACATCATTGCATATTGCACACTGGTCAATTGCATTTGATAATTACATAACAATTTGCAGAGTGCCCAATCTAAATTCCGCAACTTTTTTTTTTGTCGTACGATCGATCTAACATATGAATTTATTTATCATGTGACAATCACCGAACCATATATTTAATGAATGATAGACCTATAAAATTATAACGTTTATAACACATACGTTATTTGACACTTACCACCTTCGAGTTACATTTATAATGTATGATCAAGTCTGCATTTAAATATTATTTAATCATCTTACATATATAAAACTTGGTAAAAAATAATTCAGCAAATGAAAGTTTCAAGCAACCTTACAAATAATCAGAAAATACTTATTTTTGGCTGTTGATGACAACAAATTTTATTTTATTGTACTCCGATGAAATGTTTTTCCTATAAGTGAAATTAGACACGTACATGTATTTAGGTAGATATCGTGATTTCAATTATAATGAATTTTTAATAGATTTACGTCAACATTTTGTTTACAACTAATAAAATCGAGAAAACTATTTTGATTTACGATCTTAAAGTAGATCGCTCTAATACTAGATTCTAATTCTTAAATATAGGCTACCCACAAGAAAAAGTTTCATGAAAAACCTTCGATAACATGCTTGTGAATTTCTTCCTCATTTTAGAAATGTTAATAAATGAAGCATTTGTGTTCTTATTTTCAAGCATTTGTGTTCTTATTTTCGGAGGCAAGTTTTAATCATCAAAGGAACAAATATCGTCCATAATTGAATAATTTGTAAGTCATGTGCATGCGTTGATCTAGATCGTTAGTACATGGCTAACACATTTAAGAATGAAAAATATCTTTTCCTTTTTGATAAAGACAAACAGAAACAGAAGTTGGTGTCATTTGCATATAAAAAACTTGTAATAACTGCTGCATTTTTATACTTTAATCAAATAGTTTTATAACATTACACGACTTCGCTCTATACGTTATTAACAAGATGGCGGTTGTTTTCACCTCGGACGCATTTGCTATGCCTGAGCAGGTGCGCGAAAATTCCCAACTAAATGCCGCCCCAATAAAAAAACAACCTCAAACTGTTGAAGACTATACACAAAAAAGACAAACTATCGTTATAAAAAAACACAAATTTTTTATGCCAGAAGAATCTCACTTTTTTAAAACCCCTCACGCATGGCCACAATAGTTTATTATCCGATTATTGACTGTTTGCCATAAACAGAGAAGAAATTCACCAAATATATTTGACTTTAATGATAGTGATGCACAATATTCTGTATGAATTTCACACCACCATTTTATATCTCTGTTTATTGCTCAGTTAGGCCTTACAAGTTAACCATTTTACAAACTTAAAACAGCACATCGTTTACAAAATCGGCGAAGTTATATTTCTGAATATCATGAACATGGCGGACACCGACACAGCGCTCGTGTATAGAACCACGAATCAAGAATATACACTTTATAAATTGGGCGTAAATACTTACAAGGGAGAAAAATGATTGGTGCTATATCAGAACAATTGGATTTTGTATCAGCATGTAGGAAACAGAGTAGTAATAGGTCATTGTTTTGTAAATTTGTTGACTGAACTCTTTCTTCTGACTCAAGTCTCGCAAAATAGTGAAATCTCGGGCTATTCGGGACCTAAGATAAATGCGAATGAAAATTAAAAATACAACAGAAAAGCGCTAGAACCAACACGACTGCACAACTCATGGGTATATAGAGTGGTGGAACATAATATGACTGGCATATTCCATTATTTAGCGTTTTTTACATTTTGAATGGAAAAATAATTCGACTTGCCACCACTTTCATTGCAGCCTATAATGATGCTGTGATGGGATTTCTGAGGGCGTTTTGTCAAATCAAATAAAATCACATCAAATTTATTTCATGTCGGTATATCAGTACAATAAACATTATATATGCATATCTATTGACCGACTTTGTGCGGTCAATAGATGTTTTTTGGGAGAATAACACGCAGAAGTAGCACTGGGACTGTGAAGTGGGTTAAGGGATAAGCTACTTTCTGCTTCTGACTGGGCCTCTTTAAAAAAAAAAAAAAAAAAAAAAAAAAAACCAAAAAAAAAAAAACCCCCCCCCCAAAAAAACCCCCACAAAACAAAAAAAAAAAAAAAAAAAAAAAAAAAGTTCTTTGATGATAATATGGCGTTAGCCAAGGCTTCCAGGACTGATAGACTGATAGAGCATCTGTCAAAATGAGTATCTGATGTCAGTCATCTTTTGACTCTTCAATAGTTTTCGATGCCTGTATGATGGCTCCTATGTCTACCTTGTACTTGGTACAGTACTTGTCAGTTGGTATGCTAACTGACTCTGACCACACCAGTCGTGTGTATGATGAACATGCTTGGTAACAGACGGTGACTCTCTGCATGATTCTATATAGTAACACCAAGGACATGCATGATATGGCTAACATGAACGTTTTTCTTTAAAAAGATGATACCAGGAACCTGTGTCTTTCTAGAGCTGTATATTTACCTTGTGTTATTTAGCATCAGTTCTTGAAGAAATGGAAAAGAAATAAATTGGAATATGACTTTACCACGTGTGCTTTCAATATTACTAATGCTGTAGATCTAAGTTTAAGATCCTGTCACGGTGTCGAAAGTTCTTCCAAGAGCATGGGTGTCAACAAAAACCGTATTTTATAGATATATGGAAATGACACATCGCTACTTCGTGGCATGTACTCTGGAAGCTATATAATTCTATAACAGCCATTAAGGAGTGACCTTTACGTCCATCAGTCTAGAAATACTAAACGAACGATGTTGATCTATACCATTCGTATTTTAAACCATTTTACTATTTATTCAAATAAGAGATACCTTTTTAATTTCATAGAGATATATTTCATTTTAGTAGAGATTTGTTTTAAAAGAGTTCTCTCCTGCACATCAAGATATCTTTGTATCACAGAAAAATATTTCCTGAACTTTCAGAGATATCACATCTACATACAGAGTTGTTTAACATCATATGAGAGATATCTTTCTATTGTTGAGAGACATCTCTCAAAGCTACAGATATTTCTCTCCGAGATTAAGTGATATCTCTCTATTTTAAATAGATATCTATTTTCAAACATGAGAGATATGTCTATTAAAAGAATGATGAATGATATCACCTAATTCATAGAGATTTCTCTGAATTTAGGAGATATCTCCTCTGGTTTCGGATTTATCTCTATGAAATCAGAGAGAGATATCTCGTGTTTTTATTAAATAGTAAATTGGCTTGTTATACATGCGTTATAAGCACTCACAATTTATATTTACAAAGTTTCGAATTTAAATGTACAGTGAAGTATATATAGTCAGTTTTACGCTATTCAAAACTTTCTGACGGTCACCAATGTCAAATATTTTAGTGAAACTTACTATAAGAAATACAATTGCACAATTCATAAGTTGAAATTAACACGTAAGGCTATTCAAAGTGCATTGCTATGTTTAATTATTTAACTAACAACGTAGTAGAAATCGTCTCCCGTATTAAGCCAATACCATTCTTCAGAATAATACAGGAAAAGATAGTTTTTATAAACACCAGAGACATCAGGCGTTATTACATCAAACGCACAAATATTGGGATTGGCTCTAAAGCATGTTTGTAGCGCCCACTTGCAATTCCGTCCTAGACAATAACTAACATTGATCTTGCAAAAGAGTTTGCTATAACAGACAAACTTGTCCGCCTGACACATGTGACTGTAGTGCACTTCTCTTATATATGTACCTTTATCTACAATCGCCATTATGTTGCGTATATCATTCAGTTCCAACTGTGTGCATTCGTCATTCGTCATCTGATAACCATACTGTGCATTTTAATTATATATTGTCAATTTCTTATGTTTCATTTTGCATTTTATTCTTCATCTTTCAATCAATTAACGTCAGTTTTTAAAAAGCAAAATAATAGTTCTGTTATATAATTACATGTACATCAATACCGCCAATAGTTCATAATTCGTTAGATTCATATTCCTTTGTACAGTTATAATCAATTATAAGCATTCTCTCTTGTTACCAAAGAAAGCTATTGCGTTTCTATGTAACATATGCTAACTGGTCAATTGTTTGTTTTCTCCGCCGCTTCGGTAACAGCTTGGAACATTACGAAGTTTCATGAGGGCCCGCCCTGTCAGACGTGAGGTAATTGGATTTGTATCGACCGTATTGACCTAAGCAAGCTTCATAACTCATATTCTTTAGCTAACATATCAACACACTTTCAGATTTAGCACATATTCGCTTTCAAGATTTTGTATATGTATGTGTGGATGTTTTTGATATTAAAGTAGTAAAGGTACGTAACTTTTATTAAATGTTACAGAAGTAGAAATGTATTATTGTTCCTGCGATGACAATGACAACGGGTATTCGTCATTCCAAAAAATTATCCCTCTTTCAAAGAAGATAGAATACAAACTGCGTTGGGTTTTTTTTTGCCGAACAATGTCAAGTGGAACCAGCCAGATTAAATCATATCTTTCAAAGAGATATGAGGTAGTATCTTTCCAGTTAAGTGTCTGTTCACATATCTGGTACTTATTTTCGCATTTTATTCCAGCGTTTCAGCAGCGGAACTTACTCGGTATTTTTCGGACAATATTCAGTCATTGCTCAATGTCTTAGAGATTTCGTCGTAAGATGTGATAGATAGATATATTTATTTCTGCATAAAATGTGCAAATGCATGGCAATACATAATTAAAACATAGAATAAACAAGTAACAAACATGTATGAATAATTATGGCCATATCAATTAACATATTATATGCAAAGGTTTACACACACACAAAAAAAGAACATGGATAAACTCTTATTTCCATTGTGGTCCTTTGAATATAGTGTTATATCATATATGACAATGGAAGCAATATTATAAAATCACAGAAAATGGTATTGTGAAGAAAGACATTTATGGAAATAAATCTCATTTGATAAAAATGGAACATGCTTAAATTGATATTAAAATGTTACATAATACTGTATACCAAATTAGAGGAAAGACAAATGTAAAAATATATTAATCCACCAACTCTAGTAAGTACCCCTTGAAGCAGGACTTAAAATTGGAGAAGGTCTCAGCATCCTTAATGTTTTTGGATAACTCATTCCATAGGGTGCAGCCATTGTAGGCAAAATGTTCTGCCAAATTAAAGGGGGCAGTCTTTGAATTTATGAACAAACATGACATAGGGTTTTGAAATCAACTGTCTTAGCCACAGTTGCCCATTTAAGACTTGAAAACTGATCTTTACCAATGTGCACCATGCTACCTAAGTTCAGGGCAAATCTTTATTTTATAAATAAGTTTATTCTGGGTAACCTGTAATCTTTTCAATGTAATACCATTTTAATTCCATAACACGCTTGGCAGAAAAGTGTTCAAGTTATATTCTTTGATTTTAAGATAGGGACACCGAATTATATATTAATTGTCATGACTTTTATTAGAAAGATTTTTAAAAATTCAATGCTAAATAAAAAGACCATTTAACTACGAAAATGTCCAAAGCTATACGAAATGTGGGCGAATATGACAGAAAGTAATGAAATACAGAACCGGACTTTGAAATTTTATCAGCCTTTTGATACGTCAGTTACAACTATCTCACTCAAATACTGTAGTGTGTTTGTTGTAAATGTCTCTTTAGCGGCAAATGTACCAGATAGTGACATGTCTTTTTAGATTATTAATATTCGTCAATTCATGACGTTGGTCTTCTGTGTTGCACATGCTTCCAGTCAAAGCTTTGCATTCGAAGTGTTTTGCATAAAAACAACATTCTGGCAAGGGAAGATGATGAAGTCCATTTCGCGCATGAAAGATGTTGAAATATAAATGATAAGCACATACACTGCTGGAACGAACTTTGCCTTCCGTGTCACCGGAATTTTATATTTACGGTGTAGTGTTACACCTGTGCTTCGATCATTTAGCGGAATAGATTATATATAGTTCATGAGTATTGAGGTATTAATAACTCATTCGGTATGACTTCACCATGGCCCTCTCATAAAATCAAAAACTTTCTATTTTATTATTACTTTTTATGTGTTTTTAAATGCAAATTGAAATTTAGGGAGGAACAAAATTATCTTATTTCATTCTATTTAAAAATAATGTATATAACTCAACAAAAAGCACCACCTTGCGGGTGCAGACGATTATCTGAATTTTGTTTCGTATTTCTCAGATGGTCGATAACTGTTGTACTTTTAAAAGTCAGACTGAATAAGAAAAGTGTGTTTAAAAACAACATCTGTCGTTTAGTAAAGGATATTGCCTTTTTTACAAGTCTGCTCAAGATATGCCTTTATATCAGATCAGCATACTTATCTTGCACATCTTTCATGTATTTATTGAGGTTTTCTTCTCTCTTTTTTTCTTCATCTTGTTTCACTTTGTATTTTACGTTCCTTCATTATATTGTTAGAGTCAGGTTACTTGAAAGTACGGAATAGAAAACAGCAAATTGTTAGGTAATATATTCGAAATGAACGTCTTGTCGAGCATAGTTATTACTCTATTATTTAATAATGCCACCAGGCATTTTGTGACGCAATGGCGTTTCTTCTACTCGTCTGATCCACTTTGTCAGCAGTGTCCTCATTAACTCATTCACGCACTAACATGACCGTTGTTGGACAAACATGTATATTACTTTTTTTCGAACTTGCTTCAAAGGTTACAAAACAATCGTGTAGATTTTTACAGAATCATTTCATGGTGTCAGTAACTGGAAAAGTCTAGGACTTTTGGAAAAGGGATGCCAATGTCAGAGCCTTTGACAAATGCACAAAGAACTCGTTGTTTTGCTTTTCGTTTCACTGTTCGTCTTCCATAATATTACTGACATAAAAATGTTTGTCAAGCAACTATAGAGCAGTTATTACTTTGTAAACTATGAAGGTAGACGTTTGAGTGACAGTCATACCTTTATGACACGGCACTGAAAAATCTTTTGGGTACTTGATGCAACCCCTGTCAGGCTATGGTGGAAGTCTGGATGACGACTTGTAGATGTCTGCATGATATTCCGGGAGGAATAATCTCTGTTGCTCGTGTGTAACTGTTTGACGCACTGACAAACAAAGACACCATTGAAAGCAGACAAGTGAGCACGTAGTTGTTAAATGTAATAGTGCGTCAAAGTACCTAAAATACACCCATCATGTTTGTGGTAAGTCCTGTGATAACAAAACGTCAACCAATATACCAGGCCTTACCACAGACAGTGCCAATGTGGTAGACATCTTGGAATTGAAAGGAACAACTCCACAATGCCTTGAATATGTGAGAGATTATCTCAAATATGTTTGGGAAAAAATGGATCAATACATTCCAACTAAATAGCGGAGAGTGCTTATTTGGCTAATTTTGACTTCTGGTGGAAGTTTTTAAAGTGTACGGGATGGATCTGTCTGGTTATCTTGTTGGAATGATGACTTGCATACTCTTTCCGGTCCTATGAGCGGACAATACTGATTTGGTATATTTTCAGAAATTTAGTCTAAACAATATTTATTCTCGAAAATACATTGTATATACACATACATAGTACAAAGGTGTAGCAACATAATTGAAATCTGAAAACAAGCTTTCAAAGAAAACTTACATGTACATTAATTCATTTCCCAGATAGAACACTATTTGACGGCAGTAATGTATACTATAGAGAACAGATAATTAAACTTCGCATAATAAAGTTTCTTTTCTGACTTAATGAAGAGATAATAATCTGCAAAAAAAAATCTGCAATAATGCAGAGCCACAATAGGATATCACAGATGCTTGGGGTCTGGACCTCATCCCCTTAGGCCTGACCCTCGCCCCTGCTCACTGCAGTACTTTATATACATCCTACAACATGGGACAAGCGAGTCCATACCCCAAGCATCTGTGTAGGATATATTAAGGATGAAATAGATAACCCCACATAGTAGTCAGCAGACTGGATGCAGAAATTTGCAGGCCACAAAATGTTTCTGGAGGCATCTGTTCAGTTATCGAACTTGGCCGAAATATTATGCCACTTTACATCATGAACAGATTTAATCAAATTGGATAAAATTATAAAAAAATCTAAATGCGAGTAGTTACCTTTGATGGCCCCTGGACGTTGCTAAGTTTCTGTGCGTCGCAGGTAATCTCGTAATACGCCCGCCACCAAACGGGTGTATGACAATTAGTACTTTTGCTAGATCTACTACTGAAAAAATGTATCCATCTGAGAGTTTTATCGTTGGTACCGAATAATCCATATGACTAACGCCCCAGAAGAGTTTAGTTATTTTAGGTTTCGAGTGATAGTGCAAGATACAGAACGTGTCCTATTCCAGAGACACCCCTTGGTTCTTTAACATGTCCGGTATACAGTACCGATACATCAGACCTTGATTTTAAGTCTCGCCCGAAAGACGATTAGTTATGTTTGTGTAGGAGCGGCGGATCGAACCTGCGATCCCTGGATTACAAGTCCAGTGCGTTAACCACTGGACCACTGGTCCTCTCCTGCTGAACAAAATGGTATGGTATATTAGGGTTTTATCGTTGGTACCGGTTTCCCATATGACCAACGCCCCCAGAAGAATTTAGTTATTTTAGGTTTTCGGGGCATAGTGCAAGATACAGAAAGCGTCCCAATTTCAGAGACACCCCTGGTTCTTTATCATGCCAGGTTTTCACCCATACATGGGACCTCGGTTTTTAAGTCTCATCTGAAAGACTGTTAGTAATTTTAGTTGGTCAGCCCTGGGAATCGAACCCACAACCCCGAGATTACAAGTCTCGTGCTCTACCTATTGAGCTATCCGGGCTGACGCTGAACAAAAGTGCGATTACATGTACTATATAGGAGAGATCGCCGTGACGTCACACGGCAATTTTGATAAGATTGTTGGTGGGCAATAACAGTTTTGTTTACAATTTTAAAAACATTTTAAAATATCTTTTGTTTTAAAAAAAAAATTACGGCCGTTAAAAACACCCCTAACAATAAAAAAAACACAGACTACCGACCGCTGCCCACCGCATTGATCTCTTATCAGAAGAAAATATTGCGTAATACAGGGTTTCGTTAGCAAACACGATCTCTCCTATACGTGTTGGTGTTATGAATGTGATGAAATTTCACTATCAACAGATGTGCGGATACTTAACAGATGATACTCAGTTTCAATTTCTTATCTGTCATTGCGATTGACAGAAAATGAAATGAAAGAAGCCAGTAAAATAAGACGTATATGAGCCTGTTTGGATGGTGTTAAAGCATGATGTTAAATTATAATATGTAGCCATGAGATCAATGCTATCAGCTCGTGCTTTTGTGAACATATGTTTTTCAATTTTTTAATGTGTTAAGCTGTAACTCTCTGAGTCACCATCAGTAAACTGCGTTGTAGAATGTAGACATACGCAATTAAAATGTAAATATATTTTGTCAAGACATTTGATTCATAAATGGGCGAAATTGTCATGCTTGGATATTCCTTCAAAAACACGTACACATATTTACAAATTGCATGACCGAAATGATAAGCAGGACTATAAAATGGTCAGCCTCAGACAGTTGCAGCTTGATTTCTGTTGAAGAATAATGGAAAAATATAATGTCTAAATTAATGCCATGTAAATCGAGGGTTGATCGTGAAACTATTGTATCTGACATTTTGACCAAAAAATGCTTTTACATTTTTTTCTTAACTGTCTTATCCATGCCCATAATGTGACAAATATCATAAATATTTCACTGTAAACTAACAAAAAGTGAAAAAATATTGTATCTGCATTTTCATATTTTGTTCATTGCGAAACTATTGTATTCTACAAAAAGTGCATATACAATAGTTTCACAATGAAAGTTTTTACCGTTCTGTAAAGTATTGAGAGTTTTGACTCTGACTTTTTCTATAAAATTGCTTAAGACTTACTTTACATTTCTAGAAAATATTTCAAACAGAGACTGTCTTAGCAGAATTGCAAAATATACTGCTAAAATTTAACTGGCTACGCTGATACAATAGTTTCACAATATAAACTTGACATTATATTCTTTTAAAGTAATATCTAATCTGCATTTTTAAGATTTTAACGACATGTTTTGTTATCTGTTTGTTTAATAGCAAACAGAGTTCTCCAAGGATGTTAACAGTTTAAGTTAGTTTATCGCACTCATTCAGCTGATTTCAGGCACTAAGGGACAAGAAAATCTTTTAGAGATACAGTACTAAAATTGTCTGTGTTTACCATAATATTACAATATACTTAAGGAAAAGAAAAACCATGTACAATTTGAGTATACATTCTCTCGTTTACAATGACATTAAACACCAAAAATACCTGACTTTACGAAAGCTTTTTCGAAAACAATGCACGTCTTTTGAAACTGTTTGAAATTAAAAAAAACTCCAACCTAAAGATTGCATAAATCGAATAAGTCATACTTTCGCTGGGGCACTATATGTCATTTCTGTGATAATAATGGATTATTAGGGAACTAAATTATCAGAGTTTGCCATGGTGGAACTTCAAAACCCTGCACTTGAATTGAAAACATTTGATTGGTCAGAAACGTAGGACATAACTTATTTTATACACCAAACGCAGAAAAAAATGAATAAATCTTGCAGTATTCTATAGTTTAGTAACATACAGTCAGTCATTCATATGCCAAATAGTAAAATTGTTTGTATTGAAATGTGTTTCTTTCGATAATATATCAAGAATCTGTGTCCTGAAGCGATACAAATTACTTAAAACATTATTTTACAATAACATGCAGATACAATATTTTCGCAATGAGCAATAAAAAATGTATTAAATACCACAAATATAGAAAGAACATGATGATGACCTATAAATTCCTATTTATACTGTTTTACTTAAAATAGTGTATTTCTGCAGAGAAAGTAAAACGCAAAAATATTGAAGATACCATAGTTTTATACTAACCATCAAGGCTGATTTTTTTAGTGTTTTCAGCGCGAAACTATTGTATCTAGACATTTTCTCTCATTTCTTGAGAAATAGTAAACTGAATTAAATATTGTCAAAAAGGTTATATCATGTTTATACAAGTATTGTATGCTATTGTAGGGTGTTTTACTACATACAACACCTTAATCATCAAATCAATCAGTTATTTCTTCTTCCTGAAACTTTTACAAAATGCGAATACAATAGTTTCACGATCAACCCTCGAAATGTATTTTATAATTTATTTTTGTAAAAGAAATACGCCTTAAGATGATACGGGATGACCTGGCATATATATTAAACATATTAATGGGTTCCTTACAAAATTCTTGCCCAGTATTTAGGCGGATATCTTGAACCAAAACGTTGTTTGGAAATAGTCTAGCTGCTGTCACGAATTATGTACCAGTACGAGTTCCCTAATGCCAACTTAAAATCTACAAACTTTTGTGATAAATTACCCAATGAAGAACTTCTGGACGATAATACGTAATGCCACATTTAACTTATTAGGAATGTAAGCTGTTGTATTAGAAATTTAAGCTCTCGTAAGACTGTATGACTTATCCCCTTGAATCATTGTCTATTGATTATGCTTTGCAGATGTTGCATTTTACCACGATTTCGATCTAACGTGGGTAGACTTCCAGAAATCACTTCGTTACTTGCATCTATTTTTCATCCTGGCTATTTCCTTTTCTGACATGTATTACTCGTGATCATTACTGATTTTGAAAGTAGGATCTAATTCTTTCGTAGTAACAGTAAGATGTTACAGCATGCATTTTGGGACTATACGAAATCATTTGATCCTGTATCTTGTTTATGGAAAAACATTTTAAACATAAATGTTGTAAGTGAAAAGGACCAATGGCTATATTTTTTCTCAAAGAACTTAGCAGATGTAGTTCAAGGCTGAACTTGCAAACTTTCAGTTTTATTTAAATGAATTTGTAGCATCACATAATTATAAAGGTGTAATTTATTTTCCTAGTCTGTTCGAAATACATTGCACAATGTACGTTAAACCATGACACACTTGATGTTTATCGTATGTGAGTAGTTTATTTACAATGGGATCTTCCAACATCCAATTTAGGCAAGTCTACTTCTCTTAATGTGGTTGTTTTGCAGAGGCTAACAACTAAAATCCTCATCAGACGAGATTGTATTTTAATACGTTGAATATAAAACTGCAGTTTTTATCAATGTAAAATAAAATATTTAAACCACTGCTTTTTTTCTTCTGGAATGTCACTAAATTACTAAATTAGTGATATTACCCTTTTTTATTTTATGTTTTTCAGTGAATTATAGAGTTTTTAGTGAAAAAAGTGATAATCACAGTTTTGAAACAGTGGATTACCATTTTTATTTTTCACTGTTTTGCGCCCTCCCCCCCCCCCCCCCCCCAAAGTATACCGAGCGTAATTAATGCTGGAAACCAGCGACGAGACGTCGTTAAATGACGTCTTTGCGCTGCATGTTTCGGTGACGTTTCCCGCGATTTTCGATATTTTGTAGAAACAAACTCAAAAAAGTAGAGTTTTAACCATAAAAAAACGAAAAGTTGTTGGTATCAGTGTAACATAACGTTAATATCCTGAACACCAAAAGCTGTTATTTTCACCCCCCCCCCCCCCCCCCAAATTGCTCTCTGGAATGCTCACTGAAATTATAAATAGACTTACACCGAAACCAACAATTATCCTCTATTTCTTCTGAAATGTCACTAAATTACTAAATTAGTGATATTACCCTTTTTCTTCTGGAATGTCACTAAATTAGTGATATTACTCTATTTATTCTGGAATGTCACTAAATTAATGATATTACCCTTTTTCTTCTTGAATGTCACTAAATTAGTGATATTACTCTATTTATTCTGGAATGTCACTGAATTAGTGATATTACACTTTTTCTTCTGGAATGTCACTGAATTAGTGACATTGCCCTTTTTCTTCTGAAATATCACTAAATTAGTTATACATGTATTACCCTTTTTCTTCTGGAATATCACTTGATTAGTTAAATACTTATATTACCTCTCAAAATGGTCATATCAAACAGTTGTCACGAATGAAGCTTAAACACTGTAGATGCTTTTGAAAACATTTAAGAAATAAGTTACACCCATTTATTTCTCTGTCTGACAGATATAAAAGAAAATTTATTTAATGTTTTCGAGTGAATTATAGAGTTTTCCTCGTGAAGTGATAATCCACAGTTTTAAACAGTGGATTACTTTTATTTTTACTGTTTTTGCATTCTCCCCCCCGGTTTTCCGCAAAAAATATAACAGCTAATTAACGCTAAACCATGCCAAAATGACGTCATATCGCAAACAGTTTTTGATGAGTTTCCCGCGATTTTCGTTATTTTATAGAAACAAACTAAAAAATGTAGAGTTTTACCTTTAAAATAAACATTTAAGAAATAAGTTACACCCATTTATTTCTCTGTCTGACAGATATAAAAGAAAATATATCCATCAGAAAGTGTGGAATTTTAATTTTTTGACTAGGATAGTCAAAAATTAATTTTAGATTTTTCTCTATATTCAATAGGAATAAAATTGTAATACAGATCCATATAGTTTGGTTACAACTATGATATAGTCTTTATTTTAGGAATATAAATCATCAATTTGTGTCTTATTTAAAACTGAGATGGTCACCGTGGACGGTAATATCACCAATGTTTCTGGTCTTGTTTACATTTTGTAAATCTACAAATTGTTTTCATACACCTTTGATGTTACAATATTTGACGCACGGATATTCAATGTTGTTGCCCAGATGGGAAAGATTGTGGCAATTTGTGGTAATTGTTTATCGCTTATTGTTTATCAAAAGATCTATCTCGTAAGTGTTTACTGGTCAATAGTAATGATAAATGTGGTCATTTGAAATAGATATATTAATATGTTCGTTCCTTCAGAGGCCCCTTAAATAAGAGCAACCACGTTTGTTATATAATTATATAGATATTTATAATTTTCTTTAATGTGTAATTATAGAGAAACATTAATATGATGATGACGACGACGATGATGATAATGTTGATGATAAAGAAGAAGATAATGATGATAAATCATGAATAAAATAATACTAAGAAAATAATGACTATATTACTGAAGCTAGTTAGTAAATTTAAAATACTGGTTGTAACAAGAACAATGACTGCAACATCAGTAATAGCTCCCTGACTCTATTGTTATCATTTATAGACTGTTAAGAGAGCAGAGGGAGAGGATCAGTCGCTATTTGTCAGATGCTAAGGATTAGACTTTTTGTGTCGCCCTTTCGGAAAATAGGCTATAAATAGGGATCGCTTTGTCCGTCGGTCCGCCCGTCGGTCCGCCCGAAGGTCCGTCACAAAAAGTTAACGTTTATAACTTTGGCTATAACTTTACCATTTCTTAAGATTTCTTCATCAAACTTTCAAATTGCATTGCTTATGACAAAAGGGTCGTGAGGCCCCCAGATTGTGTGGGTCAAGGTCACATTTGACAGAGTTATGTCCCTTTTTGTACTTCGTTTTTGTCACTAATTGGTTATTCTGAAAAACTGTAAGAGAGCGAAAAGTGTTACCTGTAAAAAAGGAAACTTCCGTTTTTTCTTTTTTTTTTTTTAAATTCTCTTTTGTAAAGTTTAAAAATAACACTAAGTGTAAGCGTACACTTTCATAAAATATAAACCCCCTTACCAATTCATACAACTGATATTGTCTACACCCCATCCTATTCTCGAGAATGTCACGATGGTTTGTGTAAGACCAATATTTATGAAGATATATTAGTCATTGTTTACAAAAAAAAATTTAAAAAAAAATATTTATATAAAATTTAAAAAAATTTTTTTTTTTTTTTTTAAAAAAAAAAAAAAAAAGACTTTTCGTCATAATTTCGAGAATATAGCAGTTTCATGTATGATACACGGAGTGTCCTACTTAGTAGCTACTTTGAGACCATAATCTGTGCATGAATGCGGCATGAATTAGCTTCAAATCTTGGTCATTTGACTTCTTTGGGATACACGAATTTTAGGGAAATTACATTCCGTGTTACTATACAGGGTTAATAATAACCGTTAGTCACAAACGACAGATTTTGTTTTTCCCCATGAAGATATACAAGATAGAGAAAATTTTAATAAATGACTTAACGTGCTAGTCTTGCCCTTTTAGTGAGCATCTGTTATCAATGTTGAATGTTTATGTGAACATATGTTCACATATGTTCACATAATATGTTCAAAGCATTTCCAAATATAACTTTTCTTTTATTGTTGGTAAATCTTAATCATGAACAGAATATGTCATTACGTAAACACTTACATGACCGGATGAGGTCATGTCAATAGGTTCGAATGTTTTGCTGCTGAAAATTTCAACAATATATTTGTTTATTCTATAGAGCAACAAGTCTCACGCACCCAACAGCAGTAATTTCCCCTCTCCAATTTATCTTTAACCATAGGCGAGAAAGTCAAAGTTGATTAATAATTTATCAATAATAAGGATTTTTGCGGGTTTTTTTAAAATGAATTCTTGATATTGAGACTAAACCTGTGTAGAGAGTGGTTATTTTCTTTACGGTGTACGTCATTTCATCGAAAGACATTTCGTCGAATACAACAATTTGTCGAATAAGACAATTGGTCTAATACGACAGTTTGTGGAAGACAAGACTACTATTAAACTAATTGTCGCATTCGACGAAATGCCTAGTTCGACCAAATTTCGTTTTCGTCGACGAAATGCCTTTCGACGACCTTTCTTTAGAATCGTTTTGTATGAGCAAAGGAAGATCAATGCTCAGGAGCTAGAGCTAATATGACAGATGTTGGCTAATGGTTAAAAATCATCGAATGTTGATATACGCATCAAAGCAGTCTTAAATTGATGTTTTGAAATAGAATAAGTAATAAATACACTATTTAGTGAGGAAAGCTTTGTGCAATTGGTTTCACTGTGGTTTAATTTAAAATCAATCAATCAATTTAAAGTTTCATTATACTACAGCTATGCAAATGTTCGTATTAATAAACTGAGTTTTAATTTCAGAAGCTTATGTAAAAGCAAAACTTATCAAATAGTTTCGAGATAACTCAACTTAACCATGGTAACGGTGATTTAGTCATAAATAAAATTGCTTATTTTTTCAACCTTTTTTGGTACATACCATTGAAGTTTATGAAGTATCAATGTTACGCTTGAATTACATGTAAATTAAATTATGCATATTTCGAAAGTGTATTGTTATTTTTTAGATGGAAAAGACTCCGTATTTTTTATTGTTCGTTTTTTTTCCAGATGGCTCGATTATATTTGGTATTACGGTTTAGGTAAAGACCCAGTGAGCATGACGATTTAAGCATCTTTCACATATTTATTTAGGATAAAACAAATCTAATTCTGTATTTGTTGTAGGAACTGGTCTAGAAATTAAAGATATACTGCAAGAAGTGAGAGACTCGACTAAAAGTAAGTAATTGCAATCAGTTTCTGTCAGTAGGTATTTGGGACCGTCTTTAGTGGCATGTTCCCCTACGCTTCGTCGTTTAAGGGTCAATAACGTCATTTCCTGTTTTGCAGTTATAGATGTCAGACATGTGATATTGCAATTGTCTTTATATTGTCGCACAAAAGCTGTAATAAGAATACTGGTATAAACATTAGAAGATTTTAGAAAGCTTTGATTGATATGATTTTAACAAACTCTAGTCACTATTTATGTAACACCACGGACTCACTGTCTCATCAGGGCTTGCCATAGCATCATATTGACAACTATTAAAATAAATAAATCCAATAAGAAGAGAAAAAGTTTATTTCAGAATCTAGAAACATTTTCAATGAACAAACTTATAATGGGACTAATTCGCTATAACATTACATGTAGCAAATATTATTTTGTTTAGTATATATCGGACTTATGAAACCTCATTAAAACGTTGTAAATGCACATGCCCGAGTAAAGAAGAAATATTCGAGGAAAGACCCGCCACCATTTATATATTCAACATACAGAAAACACCTTCATAAAACAAGGCAAGCTCATGCCAGTATCCAAGATGTAAAACGAAACAAAATTGGAATATTTATACACAACAAAACTTAGAAATAAGATACCAGTATTATAGGTTCTTCGGTCAGAACATATTTTATAGAAAAATCTCTATGGTGGCTGGCCCAAATCCAAGGATTTCTGGCCAACCAAACCATTTCTGTCTTGTAAACAAATAAGAGTACAAATGAACTTATTTTGAAATGCGATAACAATCTTATAGCAGATCAACAAAAAGCCAGTAATCTTTTAAACGAGTTTTATGTGAACATAGCGAAAATATAGGAATATCAAATTACACACCAGTAAATGACGAGCATCCTAGTTTTTTTTCAAAATGAATAACAATCCTGACATCTCTCCATTTAAATTTACACCAGTCATCTGCAAACAAAATATCTCAAACAATTAAATGTCAAAAAAGCAACAGTCATGGACTCTACTATCTAAACTACTCTAATGTGCGGCCAATTCTACCTCACAACCCATCACAAAATATTGTAAATAATATTATCTCCAAATCTGTTTCCAAAGAAACCTAAAGTTGCACAAGTAACAACTAGTAACACCTGTATTAAAAAAGATGACCCCTATATTGCAAATATCACAGACCTGACAGCATGTCCAAATTCTTTGAAAAAGTCACAAACGATCAAATATCTAAACATTTTGAAACTATTTTCAATAACCATTTGGCAGCTTTGAGATATAAATATGGCTGACAAACTACACTGTTGCGTTTTATTGTCACTTCAGAATAAGGACCATGTAGCTGCAAGACTCATGTATCTATCCAATGCCTTTGACTGCCTATCCCATTATCTAGGTATCCTTATAAGGGCCCTACGGTCTGTCAGACAGTGCATGCATCCTTATTAAAAGCTATTTGACTGGGCACAAACGACGTGCTAAAATAGGTCAAATCCGCAGTGAGAAGCTGAATTGAAACCATCAAAAATGTGCCGCAAGGATAATAGGGTCAATAATTTTTAACATCACTATTGACAATATTCTACTTTACCGTAAAGTCAAAGCTTTATAATTACGCAGACGACACTTATAACTACAAACGGACTATACAATTTTAACAATGATTCTGGAACGTGAAAGTAAAGAAATAATAGAATGGTTTGATTTTAATCACATGCAGAAAAAAAATAGATGTGTTTCAAGCCATGAACATTCGAACTGAAAATTTTGATTTTGCTGATGTAAATATAGCCTATGAGGAGCAGGTGAAACGCTCTGGAGTTCAAATTGACTTTGTGCTAAATTTTAATACACAATTTAGTTATATGTGTACACAGGAGCTTCTTCTTAGACCAAGTAAATTTCTTTGCCAAGAAAGTAAAATTTTAATTTATTAATCATTTATAAGATCACATTTTAAATTTGACCTTTAGTGTGGCACTCAATCGAATGCTGAAAAAAATGCTACAGCATAGGGCACTAAGAATAACATTTAATGATTTTAGTTCAAGCTATTATTTAAAGAACTGCTCGTAAAAGCAAACATGCCAGTCCTCCATCTAAGTAGAATCAGAAGTGTAGCCATAGAAACGTTCAAATACTTAAATAAGCTTTCATCACCATATTAACATAACCTTGTACAACTAAAAAATTCAAATGATTTTTTTTCAGGTAAAGCAGAACTCTGTAAGAACAAGCACATACGGTAAGTGATCATTCAACTATGAGGTTACCCATGCAGGTGTGGAACAGCCTGCATAATAGTATTAGACTAGTGGAAAACGTCACGTAATTAATCGGGGTGATCCGCGCCTGGACGGGTTCATCCTGTAACTGTGTATCCTCTTTATTTTTAGTGTACCGTTTTGTGCTGTATTTATTTTTAGTTTACATTTTTGAGCTTTCTATTTTGGGGCTTTTTGTGTTTAGCAAACCATTGCTAAATATCGTTATAAGCTTGATTTTGTTCTAGTTTTAGCACACCCTGCTCCTCCACTCCCACGTTTTGTTTTGTTTCTAGCTTTTTGTAAATGTTGTCTTAGTTTGAAATTTTCGAAATAGTTGATGATAGATCTTTATTTCAATTCCTGTGAGTCAAACATGATCCATGAGGTATAAACAGTACACACATACAAGAACTACATGACAAATTACAAAGCATAGTTGTATAGAAGCAGACCTACCGAGTTGCTCTTAAGTCTGACTTGAGGATATATTTGCTTATGTTTAGATTTGCATCTTTGTGCTCTTTTTCAAGCTGAACTTTTAAATTTATTATATTTAGTTTTTCTTTTATGGAAACCTTTTCAATGGAAGATCTATTATCATCAATGTTCATTTGTATTTCCATATTATTGTCGTTGCTTTAGGTTCAGCTATATAATCTTTTCTTTTAATTCTGCATGCCTGCACGTTGTATTTTAACTTGATATATCCTGGCTTTAATTGCTTGTGACTTAAATATAATTGCTTTTAACAAACGAAATCGTACGCATCACAGGTATTTGTTTTGTTAATGTGTTTAATGTTGGGAAACTTGTTATTTAGTCGGTAAAAAGCTTCATTAGCTAATGTTTATTGTTAAAAATATCCGACATTAGAATAAAGTTTCTTGTATCTTGTATTTGATTTCTATAGGATTGCATTGAAGTCTTAAATATTGTCAGCTACTCTCTTAATTATAGATGAACGGTTCATGAGTTTTGCTTTATAGAAGTTAAGCGCAGAGCATCTGTGGTTTACAGTTTTGATGCTATTAAAGGGGCTATTTTACGAGTCGTGTTTAAACTTTTTAGATAAAAAAAATACCATAAAAGGGCGGAATATTAGTCCGCTGAAGTTGAAACCTTTACTGTTGTCTGTAAAACAAACTTGCAAACTGGTGCAAACTTGATCAAAGCATCTCGAACAAATCTGCATATATATTGAAAATATCGTAAAAATACAGATAAATTGTTTCACAGAAGAATATGTGATTGAAATTAACATTATAATTGAAAATGTTTTCGTGCTTTTAGACGTTATTTCTCAAAATTTGGAATGTGAACCCGCTATTTTTTACGAAGCACGAGAATGAAAGGACATCAGACAAGTTTAAAAGTTTTATCAATCTTTGATCAGTACTTAGATTCACAACAAGCCTTTTGATGTACCCCAAACTACAAAACCTTGTTCATTTGCTACAACTTTGTTCTTTTATTAATTTAGTAATACTTAACATGATAGTTACGCATTAGAAGAACTTCAGTGCCTTTTCATTACAAAACGTAACTACGCAACTAATTACTAATAATGAACTTTTTGACACTGTTCTTTGCTTTCACTCAGAGATCAGTCGATAGATACAGTATTCGATAATAATCTTGTTCTTTTATGTCCTTATTTGTCAATGAAAACAATAAAAGGGATGGTCTCGTGACACTGAATGATGTCACCCTTACGGGCCCTTAAATTATTCCTCATTTTAGTAAAGATATTGTTTGTACTTGACAACTAGTCTGACATATACACAATGTCAGTCATAGGGTGGATCCTAATACAAAATTAAAATTCTTAAATTCAGTTAATTGACTCAAAATTATCTTAAGATGACTCTGATAATGTTTATTGAAGGTCAGAAAACATTATCAAAGTTAGTCACCAAAGCTGAACATTCTGGCAGCGTTTTTTTCTTTACTAATTTTAGATTTAAAAAAAAACATACGTTGAACAGATAAATCTTTGAGAAAGTTTCGTTCGTAAATTTATTTGAGTTAAGGCGAATCACAGGTAAAAGGAACGTATAGGGGCCCAAACATTGCATCATAGTTAAATCCTGTAAATGACAAGTTTTTTTAAAACTAAGATACAGAGTTTGGGTCCAAAATACGTTCCTTCCAATGGCATACAATCACAAGGATGTTTTAAACGAAGATACAGTATTTGAGTCCCAAGTACGTTACTTCCAATTGCATACATTCACACGGCTGTTTTATACTAAGTAGCAGTATTTGGGTCCTTGGTACGTTTTTTCAAATGGCATACAATCACAAATATATTTTAGACTAAGATGCAGTCTTTGGGTCCCAAGTACATTTTTTCCATTGGCATATTATCACAAGGCTGTTTTAAACAAAGATGTAGTATTTGGGTCCTTGGTACGTTTATTCCAACGGCATACAAACACAAGGCTATTTTCAACTAACATGCAGTCTTTGGGTCCTTGGTACGTTTATTCCAACGGCATACAAACACAAGGCTATTTTCAACTAAAATGCAGTCTTTGGGTCCAAGCTTCGTTCCTTCCACCTGACAAATCAGAATTACTTCAAACCTAAGTTATATTGACTTCTAATTTGTTTCACAGAAATCTGATTTAGCGTTAGCATTTTGCATTTGCACAACTGAATCCATTTATATATGTTTTTCCTGAATTTTCTTTGCGTTTTTGTGTTTTCTTTTATTCAAATGTATTAATATGCATAAAACGTATAAGTAACTTAATACGCACACATGTCGCATGCTGAGAAACGCAATGAAGCTTTTACGTGTATACACACTAATCAACCAAATGGAAAAAGAATGAGCATTTTCAGTTTTATGAGTACATGTACTTGAACATGACTCATCAATCAACATACCCGAGGTAACTAACTTCCTGTAATAGACGAATTCAAGTGTATACACGTGGAGCCGTCTTGACACGGTGGTAGCGCGTTCGCCTCGGGATTGAAGGGTCCTGGGGTCGATCCCTATCATAGCCATGGTGGTAGTGTCCTTAGGCAAGACACAAATGATTCCACATTGCCTCTCTCTCTTCGAGGTTGATTCCATCTGGAATGAGTCTCGAGAGCGATTAATATAAGTTGTAAGAACTCGTTTCGCAATCGAGAATAAATAAATTAGTATGAATTGTTTATAGACTTTCGTACACATATTGTTCTTGTGGACTCTGCTTATTGCTTTAATACTCAGCGCTACAGTAGTAACAATGCACCTAGCTTACGGTCCGGTGTATACTTTGCCTCTCCAGACTTTTCTAACTTTCTTATATACAAATGTGATTCTTGTTGTTTACACTTTGCTAACTTTACTATATCGAAACGGAGTATCATTTTTATTAGTATGTCCAAAATTTAAAGAACTTAGAAAAAATACTTTAAAAAATATTTTTGTAACTGGCCAACAATAAACAAGTTTAAACTATTGCTGAATTCCAACTCAAAACAGTAATAAGTAATGTTTCAAAAGGAAAGAATCTCTTAAAACTTTGATTTTTTAGACTTATTCTTTTTGGAATATCTACATGACGTAAAATACAAATAATTCTCATGTAACCTACTATTTCTGTATTTCCCTTTGACCTCTTCAGAAATAGTGTTCCTTTTTCTATGTCTTGTCTCAGTATGTGCACTGTTTGCTATAAACATTGTAATAATGTTTTATGCAATAAAGATATTGGTACATGTATTGGTATTGGTATATACAAAAATGATTGTAGCTGTTCACACTTTGCTAACTTTACTGTATACATATATGATTCTTGTCACACTTTGATTCTTTACTGTTCACACTTTGCTAACTTTACTGTATACATATATGATTCTTGCTGTTCACACTTTGCTAACTTTACTGTATACATATATGATTCTTGCTGTTCACACTTTGCTACTTTACTGTATACATATATGATTCTAGCTGTTCACACTTCTAATTTTCAATAGTTCTAGCTTTCAACTTTACTATAAACATATATGATTCTAGCTGTTCACACTTTGCTAACTTTACTATAAACATATATGATTCTAGCTGTTCACACTTTGCTAACTTTACTATAAACATATATTACTCTAGCTGTTCACACTTTGCTAAATTTCTTATAAACATTCTAGCTTATCTGATTAGTAGATTTTCGCTTGTCCTTAGCCCAAACATTGCAGGTACTCTAAGTCAAGAATTCATGGAATATGTTATTGTTATGGTTTGCAGTTGAGTACAATGTATATATCTTTTCTGTAAACATTTTCATAGTACGGATATGTGAACTTTTCTTCAAACATTGATTAAAACATTGCGCAATGAAAACAAAGGAGCGTCTGTCGCTGCCTCTTCAGTTAGCGGCGTAGTTAATTGGTTTTCAAAACAAAGATCGACAGATTTGTACTACAAACAATATAACCTGAATAATAACATACAATAACCTTTGCAAATCAAGTCAAGTCAAAGAACCTTTATTCACTCATTTCATTACAATGAAATAATGAGGTCTGTAGAGGCGGGACTATTCAAATTAAGTTTTTTTTACTACACCCATTTTAACAACTTATAAAGATCTTTTTTTCACTAAAGAAAAATAGTATAACTTATGACACCCTTTTCGTTAAAGGAAACATAGAAATTCTGGATTAAAGAGGGAAACTCAGTAAGTTTTTAAAATCTTTTTTAAATAGCAATTTTCAATTTGGAATTTAAGATGTTTTCAAAATCTTTGTATTTTTTAAAGCATTTTTGTTTTGTGGTGACATTGCGTCAACATATCAAAATATATTTTGTAAAATAATTTATTGTTTAGACCGAATGGACAAACGGGATAAGTCCGAGACGAGATCATATAAATTTATTATAATATAATCTTTAAAAGAATATAAAAAAATATGTAAAACTATTGATTTAAAATTACTTAGGCTGTTTCTGTTCTCGAGCATAAAAAATATCTTATTTTCTTGCACATTCGATTGAGATTTAGATATGTGACCGACTGTATGGAATTATTTATATATATTATGCTTAGATATACACTATAATAAGTATGTGCTTAGATAAAAAGTTTATAACAAAATATAAAAAATTGATTTTTTTTTTGGGACAGTAGTGTAATCTTAAAAGGTGAAGCGGAAACTAGCATGGATTAAAAATACAATGCTGTCTTTAAAGCACTATACTGATCGTATATACATGTTAAATGTGGAATTGTTTAAGGCATATTTATTCTTTATAGAGTTTGTTTGCTGATAAACGGAATGTATTTTTCACACGATTTTTTGGCTTTTGACAGACTATTTGAGAGAACAATAATAATAATATGTATAAGATTCTCTTTTCGAGATTTACCAACCTTTTTATAAAATTATGTTTGGGGGACTCTTATTTGTGTGAGATAAAATTGTCGGTGTTTTCAAGTTTAGTTTTACCAACTTACGGAAATGTAAGTTAAATCGGGATGTTGCACAGCGCAGTAATATTTGACAAGAACTTCAGCAATAAAAGGAAAACGAGTTCAAACGTTCGTAATGATCTTCATGTTTGTCTTTTCATAAAATTGATCAAGAATTGTAAACTTTCGAATGTAACATCTGTTACATAAAACCTATTAATGTTTGACGCAAATCGCCGTATGTTACTACAGTATGTAATATCTAGTACAATTAAGTTTTAAGCCGGGAATGTAAATTTCCGACTTGGAATAAACAGTCGTTTGATATATGGCAGCATTTGATAAATGGCAGCATAAATGGCAGCATTTGATAAATGGCAACAATCTGCATGCAACGCTGAATTTCTACGCATCCAAACGGCTGACTATATTTTATTCTACGATACTGGGAGGAATTTATTATTCCAATTTTAACACGATGTTATCTTTAAAAAAATCTCCGAACAATGTGCGACCGCATACAAATTGCGGATCGTGTTTGAATATTGAGTTAAAATCAATTATATCAAAAGTTTTCCAAACATTGTCGTCAATTTTATCCATAAACGACTTTTCACATAATCTGTTTCTTTTATTTTGTATTTTTACTGCTCACGACCCGATTTCACTCCTTTCATCAAACTTGATTATTTGACCGGATGTGGCCCGCTCAAAATCAAATGGTATTTATTGTAAAAGGGAAATAACTACCACAGAAGGTTGTCAAACTCCCTTCAGCTGTTACTTCCCTTTACAATGTATGTGAACGAAATTCTTACGCATCTAGCTTGTTATAATAATGAAATTACAATGTAAAGATGTTAGTTTCAAACAATAAAATTGATGGACATTATTGTTTCATTAAGTCAGGTTTTACAGATATACTTGAACCTCATGGAACTTTGAGCTGCGTTTGTAAGATTATTTGAGTTTTATCGAACTATATAAATCGCGCAATGATTGTGGGTTGTATTTAGGCAAAATCCAAAGGTTGCCCGATTCCATAAGAAGTTGATTATTGATAACATCACCTTCCAAAAAAGAATACACAAAAAGCATGATAATTAGCCATTCCTTTCTTGAGAGTAACAAGGGAAAAATAATCTTTGCACTCATGTTTTTTTAATTCCTCATTTCAGGTTGAGAAAATGAGATTATATAGTGTTGTTGGAGTTTTCTTGACCGTTGTTTCAACAGGTATGTAGTTATTTATTATGGTTTTCTTTAAACAGTTGAATACACACAAGTAGAACAAACTACGTAATCAACAACGTAACTCGAAAGAGACCGATTGCTCATTTAGAACAATCTAGCAAAACCTAGATTTAATATGTTGTCTGTCCATCTGTCTGTTTGCTAACTCTTTTTACCACTGTTCCTTATGGCATCCTATTAGATTAAAGGATCTTTCACGTGACATGAAAAAGTATTGTAACCGAGAAACGCCTTTGGTGGCTGCCTCTTGTTTTTGTCTAAGCAAACGACACGGTTGCCTGATTAGTTTCACATACAATGTATATTAACTTAGATCGAACTTCTAGAGTTGCTTTATATTATTGCAGGTGTGAACTTAGGGTGTTTCATATAATGATCTAGAATTGAGAGGACTTTATGATGACGATTCTTATGTCGTCGACCTGTCACTGTCATAGAAACAGATCACAGTTTGCCTATAAAACTAATTCTTATTTTCAGGTACGTGTGAACCTGTACCATATGACTGTAGAGAGTACGATCCGTGTCAAAATGGAGGAACGTGTATGGAAGGTACAGTTGAGGGAACGACGAAATGTCAGTGTGCTGATGGGTTTACTGGACAGAAATGTGAAGCAACAAGTAAGATACTGATCAAACCTTCTGACATTAAGCTGTAGTTTATCCATGCCTTGCCCCGATTTCACGAAAATACTTAAGGGGGGTCACTGGTGAGGTTTTGGATTTGTGCACTTCCGGAAATTTACATTTGTTGTATTTCAAAAATGATGAGTTAACTGGAAAAAACAATTAGGTAGTAGTGAACTTAGGCACAATAGGAATATTTTAGCGTAAAAAAATTGAACATTTCTGAGAAAAAATATTTTGACCTCACATTTGGTGACTAAATTGACAAATTTTGTCATATGCCAAAAATGGGGGTAGGGGTACAAAAATAGTCATTTCTCAAAAACCATTTAAGATATTTACATAATTCAAACTGTATTATACGGAGAATTGTTAGGATATAAAAATTCATTAATAACTAGTTTATTTTACAGTTCTTGGTCACAGACATATGCCGTCATATCTCAAAGCTCGCCGAAATCTAAAAACACATTTTTTGTCAGTTTTTATTGAATTTCTTTCTTATATGCACATTGACCCCCATTTTTTATTTTTGCATTCTAAAACAAAGGTTTTTATCAAACTGCAGACAAAATATCTGAAAAAGCTTGTTACTCCTTATCATGAAATATTCATTTATCAAAAATTGAAAAAATGAATTTTAGTAAAGTTGGTGGGGTAATAACAAGGAGCGTAATATTTATTCAGATGATGATAGAAATACCACTATCTCTAATTTTTCATCCTAAAGTATAATATACTACATAAGAAAAGATTAGAAAGTGATATCCATTCTGAAACATACACCACATACATAAACGTTTATAATACCAAAATTCTAGCTAATTCTGCATTAAGCACCTTGATCTGATAGTGTATCACTAAATATTAATATTGCGAAAAAGTTAAGTCATTGACCCATCATTATTTTTCCAGAAATTAACTAGCAAAATATTAGTCTCCATCAAAAACAGGGTCAATAAAATTTCTTGTTATTTTGAATTTCAGCAGTGACCCCCCTTAAGTAATTGCTTAGCTGAGTACGTTATTTCGAAGTCAAATTGTCACTAAAATAAGGATATTTCTTGTTGTCATTTTTAACGATATTTTTTTTTTAATGAAATTAACATGTTGAAAGAAAAAAGTGTTGTATAATATTAAATGCAAGTCAGATATAGCGAAAAATTCATTTCAGAACAACTCAAGTATTTTAAGAATTTACTTCTATAAATTTCTTGCTACAAAACAACATTTCCTGCACAAATACTGACAAGTGTATATAATTGTAACAAATGGGTAAATAGAATTCTGACAAACATGAATTCTTTAAAGGAATAAACATGCAAGGGGCTAAGAAGTGTTGAAATAAGTTGAGCGTGTTATTGAGTAAATATTTAAGTATTTTCGTGAAACCGGGGCCTGGTCTCGTTACATATGACTGGTTTCACTGCCCGGAAAATCACAGCAATAAAAGTCTGGTAATTCTGGAGATACCGCGATGACACCATATATTTGACTTAATTCCCCTATTTTTGGTAATTTCGGACATGGTTAAAATTGTTCGCCATGAAAAGTTCCAGTAATTTACGACATGACTTTTCAGATTTTGTTATGCACCTTCAATAACCCCCATCTCTGTTTCAACCCAAAAGTTTCCTGGTCATAAGTGCATGTATACATTTAGTTATATGTCCAGAATTAAGTCATGAGGGATGTGGGTCATATGGTTTCCCGCTTCGACAAAATATTTGTCTCCCATGTTCTGAACTGTTGGCCATATTGGTAGGCAACTTTCCTTTAAAGTTAGTAAGGAAAATCTACTTAACGATTATAAAATAATCAGATTTATAAACAAAATGACTCAGCAGGTTCAAGAAAATGTGGTTGTCACACACAAATTCTCTTGGTAGTTGCTTAATTATTACATATTTGAGAAAAAAAGACTGCTATTAATGCTTATCACTTTTGCCTCTCAAGATGGCTGACAATTCAGAACAAGGGAGGTAAACATTATAGATGTGGAAACTATGTATTCTGTTCTTACACTTTATGGTCACACATTGAGCATTAGAATTGCTGGTGTAAACTTGCAGTTCATTTCCCTTGTCTGTATAACAATTTTGTAAATGAAAACTGTAATATGCTTAAGTTAATGTAACCTAGTTTAACTCTTACAATCTCAATTCAGTAAGTTACCAGTGACCATCTGATATTATCAACATAGAAAGATAGGCAAGTTTTATTTAGAAATTTAGCAGACTAAGAGGTTATTAATATTTCGAAATAAAAAAAAACAGTTCACAAACCATGTCAATATACATGTGTATTTTGTAATCTTGGCTGCTAATTAAGGTAGTGAGTTGGCTTACTTGAACATATCATTTTATTTTCTTTAATAGGTTTTCTATTTCTTGTTTACAGCCATAGATTTAACTGTTCCATGTGACCCACCTTGTCAGAATGATGGAACCTGTTGGCAGGCAGCTGCTGACTCAACGACAAGTTCGTGCGCATGCCTAAATGGTTACTACGGTGACTCATGTGAACGGCAATTTGGTGAGAATGTAGCTTAAAGCAATATATTATGACATATAATACAAAAACAGTCAAATCTGTGTTAAAGACCACCTCCGAATAAAGACCACATGCGAATAAAGACCACCAGGGAGATCACAATTAACTATTTATCACTAGTTGAAACACCTGTAAATAAAGACCACATGCAAACAAAAATCACATGTAGCTTCCAAACAGTGGTCTTTGTTCACAGGTCTGACTGTATAGACATAGTTGTATGCGTTTATATTCCATTTCGAGGTCTTTATTCACTGGTGTCGTATATTGTTCATAAATAGACTGATCCGATTGGCCAAGCTCGGTTACGTGCCAAGTCTTTAAAAATAAATTGTAATACATTTCTGTTGATTACTCTAGGTCTATATGATAAAAGTGAAACAATATAAACGCTAAATATACACTATCAAATACAATGCCCACAAACTACCAGACGTATCTACAGTAGTAAGTGAGTTTTATTTGTGCATATATCACATACAATGTTTACAAATAATGTTGTCACAGATAAATCTTTTTGTCATTCAATCACATAAGTTAAAATAAATACAGGTATCACAGACGTGGATTTACATCATCATGACTCAAAAATATAATTCGATCAAATTGTAACAATTCAATTGTCACAGATATATTAGTTTAGTTTATACTAATTAATTTGAGCTCGATTGTGAAGAAAGCTTGAAGAAGCTTATCGAATCACTCTCGTGTCCGCTTTCTGGAAAAAAAACAGTACTGGTGTCATATGAGGAGGTACGGTCGTGACCCCAGTGGGGCTCGAACTCACAATCTGCGGGATGAGCGGCAGACACCTTAACCTCAACACCACCGATCTCCTCTCAGGATAACCCGTTAGAAAGTCAGACACTTATTTCAATGGGGTCCTAGATCTTATATGTAGATGACTAGGTTTGACATTACGTCATGATATGAAATGAATAAAATATATTATATTAACCATAACTATATGCTTGAGGATGCTAAAAACAAGTGTACGGTACATTAAGATATAATGACACATGAAATGTGATGGACTGCTTGTTTAGAATCTGGCACGAACAACACTGTGCTCAATATTAAAATTGACAATCAATAAAAACCTATTGAAATAGTTTTAAAATAAACATAGTCTGAATTTGCGATTACTAGTAATCTCTTTGATTTAATGTCCCATGATTTCTCTAAATTAACAAAATAATAATGATCTGATAGAATAATGGTAAAACTATGTTCTATTTACTCTAAAACAATTTTTATGGCAATATCATTGAATAAAGATAATAAGCTCTATTTATAAAATGTACTTCTGATTTTAAAATAAAATAATGGAAAGAGATCTAATAGGATTTTTTTAACTATATTTACAATTAACGATCGTTTTCGTTGGAAAGATATTTTCTTGTAATTAATGCTACATCCAATTTTATGCAAAATAAATAAAAAAACTCACTATATTTTGTTTTGTCATACATTGTTATATAAATCTTGGACGCTAACATCATGCATTAAACTGTAACAACACGGCAACACGTCTGTTTGAAGTTGTGAAGGAATTACTTTATTTTTATTCTCTTTTAGTTTGTAAATCATTGGCCGGTTCAAAGTTTCTTAGTTTTCATTTAAAGAATTTAGACGCGGACCTATAAACGCACAACTTGCGTGTGTGAGAAATTACAAGGGCGTACATGTAGTTTCATTTTGGGTATTATAATACATTTACTAGTAGTATTCCTGGCAATAAAAAAAACAAACGCTGACATTTTATACCCGTTACAAAGTATGAATTTTCGTGTTTTCTTTGCAGTTGAGATAAATTGTACCAAAGTATCCGCGACGTACATGCTGTCATTACCGTCTACGTTCAGTGGCTCATTTACGCTCGTAGATGTAAATGGTACTGAGCTAAACGCTTCCAACTGTCCTGTGAGTGAGCCCGAAGATGACCGCCAGACGATTACTGCTGTGTTGGATGTATCAGACGATGCTTCACCGTGTTATGTTAGAGGCGGAAAGGTACTGGGCTTGTAAACTGTGGACTCGCAATTGTAGCGCATCAGGATGGGAGAGTTGAGGATTCGATCCCAACCAGTATCATGGCGGTAGTGTCCTTACGTGCCCTTTCGCTCTCCTTGTGATTGATTCCGTTATAAGCGAGTAATGAGAGCGATTAAAGTGACATTATGCGCATCTTACTGCACATAGTGTATTTTTGGTGACAGTTTTATAAAAGCAATTTTTGGTTGCTGTTCATTTAAATGTGTTAAATTAATGATTATGCTGCATTAGTATTTAAAGTTGGTGCTTTAGATATAAAAAAATCGGACTGATAAAATGATAGTTGATTGTGTCGTTGTTGATGTTGGTAGAGATTTCGGCAGTGGAAGGGAAGCAACTCCTGCATGCAGTTGTTCTTTTCTTAAATTGACTCTCCCAGTCAAATAAGAAAATCAATATTTGGAAAGTTATTATTATAAAGTTATTATACTGGTAGCGTGAAGAGTTTGGTGTATTGGGTTAAAAGCTATTATTTCCTCTACTCTTTTGTACACACACCGTATTCAGCTGGATTTTACTTGAAAAAAATGCGCATAATGTCACTTTAACCAAAGTTGTAAAAGAATTAAAGAAATAATAACTTGATCCAGTTTTCAAATTTGTTCAGAATATCTTCTCTTGTTTTATACCATTGTATATACATGTGCCGTGGAGCAGTGGTAACGCGTTCGCCCCAGGATCGAATGGTCCCGGGTTCGATCCCTACCATAGCCATGTTGGTAGTGTCCTTAGGCAAGGCACAAATAATTCCACATTGCCTCTCCCTCATTTTGGTAGATTGCACCTGGAATGATTCTCGAGAGCGATTAATCTAAGTTGTAAGACATTGTTTCGCAATCGAAAATAAATAAATTAGTATAAATTAGTCATGTTTTCACTTTGTTCTTTATTAGCCGCCTGCTTACACAACGTACACGGCATTTATAATGGTCAACTACGACAAAGACTTCAAAACGTCTCTGGATGATATTTTCGAGTTGACATGTAATCACACCACGGACGGGGTTCAGATCTCCAGTAAACTGACAGACGTTGCATTTAACAGGTACGTTTAACTGCGTTGCATAGGAGCTCGATGTCGGGATTATGCTGGCAAAGTTTTTCAGTCTACCAGGTACTTCCGTGGTAAAATATGAAAGTTAAGACCTGGGAAAAATAAGATCATATTTTGTTAGCTTGGTTCTTAAATAAATGTAAAAAGATAAAACAAAGCCGGAAAAAGCATAATCCCGACATCGAACTCCTATGGTACGTAAAGTCCCATTAGCACTCAAGAAACTCAGATAGATAATAGATGTACAGATAGATTAAAGAATGATTTCGTATTTTTATCATTTTCGTCACGAAAAGGAGACATCGACTCTTATTTCATTGAAGAAAATACCACGCTATGTTTATAATATGTTTCTTTCGATTTAAAAAGCAATGTTATGAATGTTATTCGAACAAATAACTATCAATTTCACTGGTAATATGGTGATATACATGTATATGTCGTAGTAATGAAAGAGCTACAAGTAATGTTACAGCACAATCTCATGCTCAGCACAATCTCATGCTCAAGCACAATCTCATGCTCAAGCAATATATTTATTTACAAAGTCGGGATTGATGTTAAGATACATAAGCTCAAGAATAAACCTTCTGAATATTGTTACGGAACTCGACTTTGTTGACTTTACTTCATATTACACTGAGCACGAGACTGTACTCAAGAAACTTTTATAAGCACGGGGCCTGAACTTTACATCTATTGACATATCAATAAGCTTGTTTAATTAACTAACACTGAAGTTTTTTAATATCAATCTAATTTCAGTAACGAGTTGAACAAAATCAATGCTAGCATACCGTACGTACCAGTTACTTTGGTTGCCATAGATAAGGACGATGCGCTGTTGAGCAATAATGTAAAACTTGGTGCGGACATCGTATTGTTCCTCTTCCTAGACGCAGATTCAGGTAATTATAGAGGTTTTGTGCAATTTAAAGGTTTTGTGCAAATTGAAAATTTGAATGCTACCAATACTTTCATTTTAGAAAGACAAAAAGCACTTGTAGAAATGTCGATGATGAAATTTGATGAATAATGATTTCAAACTTTGTGATAAGCATGATAATAGGGCCTGTATATCACTGCATATTCCATTTAACTCATTTCCTCATCCCGGAGGTTGTGGGTTCGAGCCCCACCAAGGTCACGACCGTACCTCCTCATATGACACCAGTACTGGTTTTTCCAGGAAGCGGACTCGAGAGTGACTCGATAAGCTCAAAGCTTTCTTCACAATCGAGCTAAAATAAATTAGTATAAACTAAACTAAAGATGATAAAATCTTGCACGGAACCCATATTTTTATTATCTCGAAGGTCTTCTGTCAAATAAATAATCCCACTCTGCAAAAAGGCATGTTTGAATACTAGCCGAACAAATAGGCATGTTTGAACACTAACCGAGTAAATAGACATGTTTAAACGCTACCCGAGCAAATAAGCATGTTTAAATGCTACCCGAGCAAATAAGCATGTTTGAACACGCATACACTTTCAAAATAACTTCTGAGAAATGTTGTAATCCAACTTTTACCAGAATTTTCGAAAAAATACAGATTTCTCAACATAAATATGCATGCTCTTAAGAGGGTGTCGTATGAAATGGGTATCTTTGTCCTTGACCTTGACGTCATGAAGATCAATCACGTGTTATCACGTTGACGGTATCCGTAAGAATGATTTATGATGATGTTTACATAAGGTCAAAACATGTCACTGACTTTACAAGAATAGTAAACCTGTGTTAAGACCACCTGTAAATAAAGACCACCATACCAATAAAGACCACCATACCAATAAAGACCACCATACCAATAAAGATCACCATGCGAATAAAGACCAGTAGGACGATCACAGTGCATTATTCATCTATAGTAGAAAAACCTGTGAATAAAGACCACCTTCAATCAAAGACCACATTTGGAGCTTCCCAACAGCGGTCTTCGTCCACAGTTTTGACTGTACATGTAAATGTGTTTAACTTAGAAGAATACGAGACTTTAATACTTAAAGTCTGTATTAAACACACTCTGACCACTCGTCGAGCCGAAAGTGGAATTGTCAAAACCGATACGAACGGGTTTCTCAGACGCCTATCTTGATAGCTTTAGATTATACATTTTTGTTTTAAATTTCAGGTTATGCAAGTTTAATGTTTAAGGATTGTTTTGGAAATAACACATTAGAGGGCGAGGACGCGAAAACCTTCAAATTCCTTGAAAATGGGTACGATATGCGTCTATAAATAATTACTCTTTGATTAGCCTTGTCGCCAAGCTAGATGATTATCTATTTTATTAAAACTCCAAACAAAATCTACTTTCAGCCTTTTATTCTAAGAGGGCTCGACCATCTTACATTTTTGGGGAAAATCCCAGGGTCGACCGAGACTATGAACAATGTAAATGAATAAAAAATTCTATAAGTAATCTCTGATTGATAGATGCAAGCCTGCTGTTCCTCTTCATAGTTAATATTCTTTGCATTTTGTTTTTGGCAAATACTCTAAATTATGTCTTACATGTGGCACTTGATGAAGATCACCAAAATTATGTCCCTTCGTCTCCGACCAGGGATGACAAAACAGCATATTTTTCACTGTATATGTACTTTTACTTACTAGATGCCCAACCAAGCGTGGCAAATTAATTTCAACCAAACACGAACTTGCTAGTAGAAATGTCGATAATAAAGAACTCGCCGGCGTTATTGTGAGCATAAGTGCATTCAAATTCCCGAATTCTGGCGACATCGGAGTCCTCTGCACCGCAAAACTCTGCGAAACGGGCGACGACTCTTGTGATCTGGTAAATCTGTTAAAATTTATCTAATTCTGCATTATATATAAATGGATATGTCTGTCTTTAAATGTGGACATACCGCTTTTAAGTTCACATTGTTGCTTAGTTTGAGATACGTTTTTGATTTTGTCTAGACTACGGGAATATGAGCTATATTGTTCTGGCTAGCGATTGGTTATCTTGTTACAAAGAAATATATTAAATTCGAACACCTGTTAGTAAAATAATTTAATACAGTAAACGTCGTTTTATACGTGAGATTTTTACTGTCGCTAATCTATGCAAATGAGCGAACCTTGAAAATTGCAAAATGAATAACCCGCGAACATGAAAACGTTTACAGTAATAAGTCCTTATGGGACTGAGGATATGTAAGATATCATACTGATAAAATGAGTACTAGGAAGAAAAGATCGACTGCTTCCCTTTTTGTAAACAAATGACCTTTGTCAGTATCTACGACTTTTGAAAGCCGAGGCTTTTTATTTTGTTTAAACGCGTTAGGGTTTTTTTACCGACTCTTTACTGATTTATCATTCAAATTATACAACTAAAGAATTTAAGCTTACATTGTATGATAAACGATTACATATTCAATATCGTAAAGTTTAAGTTTTATGTGTTCGTTCAGGGAAAAGAAATACCAGATATCTGTTCAAGAATACGATTCTAACATAACTCGCGATTTTGTCTCTATATACAAAGAGTAGAAAAATTATGTTATATTAAACGATATACATCGCAGGAACCGATGAACATGACGTCATATTGCGCGGCATGACGTTAATTGAGCGTTCGCGTAGAAGATAAAGCCTTTGCCCTATTAGTATTCTACCTTTTTGAATGTATAATATTTCTGGTCATGTTAGGGTTCAATCGCAAATAACATCTCTTCATATTCAATATCGTTATTTTTTTTTTTTTTTTTTTTTTGGTTCAGAAGCGGTCTGTTAAATCGAAATCTACCTAATAAGCAATAACCGTTTGCGTTCAAATGAATTTTTTAATGGTTGTCGACATTTAAAAACGAATAAGATTAACCTAAATTAGATACTAAAAGGAAATTTGAATGCCGAAATATACTGATATACAATGTGTGTTATATATAGCCTCCAACGTAACAAATTGTGACGTACCGGCAGAAACAAATGCTGAAGATGAAACAACTGGCAATGATACAGTTACAGAAGTAAATGATAGGAAAAAGAGGGCGGCTACCAATGACGAACAGATGGTGTCGAAAGTGTTCACAATCGGAGGAACAGATAAAAACGACCAAAATAAAACGGAAGGTATGGATTAGATGGATCTACTGTAAATTTGATAATTTTCGCGTGACTTATTCGTGTGACTTTTTCGCGAATTTTATGAGCGAAAGAAGAATTCTCAAATAGTAAATCTATGTTAAATCAATTGTTCGCGAGATTGTTAAAATTAACGAAATGGAAAAATTCGCGATATAAGCGAAAATAAAATCATTGCAAATTTTACCTTATTTACAGTAATTTAATAATTACAGGAGATATACTAAGTTTGAGATGCGATATGTTGTTGTTTAGAATCAGATTTAGTTTTTTTTGTATTTCTATATATGCTCTGTATCTTTTTATGTACATTGTATGTATGTTTTGTTTTGACTTACTTTGCATTCACAAACATGTCATACATGAGAAACATTATATTTAAATTCAAGTAAAATTCCTGTTCTGTTATTTTCACAATGTCAAACAACCTATCAATTCTATAATGAAGACCCAGCTTGAAGTTGTCTTTTAGGCCATTTGGGTGTCAAGGTCAAGGTCACTGTCGGACTTGTGTAAATGTAGCTACATAGAGAAAAGAATTGTATTGACTTCGGTATGAAAAGATGTCAAAGGGGTTGTAACTAAAAATAGAAATATTTCAACCAATTACTTAAGTTTGGAATGACATTTACCAATTAAAATTTGTGTATAGCAAGCTTATTATGGGGTCTAACATATGAGAACACTAAGGTCAAAGTTAAGGTCTAGGCCAAGGTCGCTGAGACTGAAATAGAAAATAGGCTAGTCACTGTGAGATATTGGATGGTCTTACAGACACAGGAAGGCTTGTACAGAATTTGGGACCATGTTGGTGAAGGTCACTGGAAAGGTCAAAGTCACTGTTATTAAAAATAAAAAAATAATCTTTTCCGCTCAATTTACTAGTACATAATGTAAGGAATGAAATATTGCAGTTAAGATTGTGGTAGAGTTTACAAGGAGTAG
Source organism: Saxidomus purpurata (assembly GCA_022818135.1). Lineage (NCBI taxonomy): Eukaryota > Metazoa > Mollusca > Bivalvia > Venerida > Veneridae > Saxidomus > Saxidomus purpurata. Next base: position 8,318,160 of record JAFMSR010000016.1, read on the forward strand.
AAGGCTGGTATAAAATGTTTTGACTGCTTTTGGGAACATAAAAGGGGCTGTTATTAAAAAAAATGACATAGTTTCCTGTCGTCTCCTTAAGTTTGGAATGATATAAAAGTATGCAGGCCATATTTTGTGTATGCATACATATACCGGTATTCAGATCTTAATTTGGCTATGCTTAGGATCAACCGGGTAATTGTCAGTGTTTCTGTTACTATAAATAGAAAAATGTATGTTACTATAAATAGAAAAATCTTTGTGAAGTAATATTTGTAAAATATTTACATTTATAGTAGTGTAGTTGCTAGACAACGGTTACCGAGGAACAAGAGAGCATTTGACATGTTTATCGTTTCAGAACAAGACAAGGAAGGAGAATCTGTCGATTCATTGGAGAAATGTATGGCTCGGCCAGAGTTAACCGCGGTAGTTGCAGTTCTGGGTGCGGTCGTATGTGTTCTTCTCATCGTTTGCTTCACTTTGGCATGCGTTATTCTGAGACGTAGCGGGAAACGAGTGACAACATATGACGCAACAACTCTTCAACCGACAACGGATAGATATCAGATACCGCGTGCCCATGTCAACGAGTCGTACGGGGAGTTTTAGGACTTGGAAACAATTTTTGTCAGTATACATGATTTTCCCACAAAATGCATATATATCTGACAACTGTATTTTCATAGTAGTCTAATTGAATCTGATCATAAAAACATATACCATTCAATTCTGAAAATACCATTCTAGAATATTTGTTAACGCTTACCATGTACAACATAAAAATTAGTGAATTACAAAGCTGTGCAAACCATGCTAAGGTGACAGAAAGCCACTTTGGTAAAAAAAAAACAATCCCCTTAATCTTTCTATTAAGTTTGCTGGACAAATCTTACGTTTCATTGCCCGGAAATAGTTGTGACAGTCACAAATCTGTGTTTTTACAGTGGAAAAAGAGTGATTTTTTTCAAAGGTTTAATAATTGTGAGCGATTAAGTTTGTCTTTGTTAGTGCAACCCGGGTGAAGTTGGTGGATACTAGAGATAATTTCAGTGCTTGCGATGCAACTCAAGTATTACTTCTTCACTAAAGATCCAGTTTTTATAAATAAAAGTGAGCATATGTCTGGAAAAATGGGGAATACTTTTTTTTAAAATACATAAAAAAGACACGACACACATAAAAGACATAACTTACACTTTTGTACTGTGACTGTTCCCAATATGCTTTGAAAACATGAAATGTTTATAGTAACACAGTAAAAAAGATTCTTGTTGTAAGGTTTTAAGATTACATTGGAATATATGTCACCATGGAAACCAATATTATGTTAACATAGGTCTATGAACTTTTCAATTTTCGAACAAGCTATTCGAAAAGCTAGTTTTAAATGAGGGGAAATTTACTAACTTATTTCTTCTTATTTTAAAGGTGTTTCTGACGGCAGTGCCGATTAGTCATGGTAAAGGCGGGAGTTTATGACATTTGAATATTAATCAATATTTGTAGACATATTATGTGTCACAGTCGTTCATTGTGGTGTTTTGGTGTAATTATTTAAAATACATTGTACATTTGTATTTAGTTCATTTTTTTCAACTTTTTTGTTATAAAATGGGATTGCACTATAAGTGCTTGTTCAAACATCAAAGTTTCTCTCATCTGAGCGCTTATTAAACTATATCTATCAAAGCTTTTATACAACATCTACCTTTACCCGTCATTCACGAGTGCAGTTCACAAATGCTTATAGATCCCTACCATCAT